>ML663009.1:31696153-31852744 GCA_007570785.1 Antilocapra americana | reverse complement strand
ATAGCATCTGGTTCCATCACTTCATGGCAAATAGATGGGGAAACTGTGGAAACAGTGACAGACTTTATTTTGGGGTGCTCTAAAATCCCTGCAGATGGTGACTGCAGCCATGAAATTAAAGGATGCTTGCTCCTTAGAAGAAAAGTTATGACCGACCTAGACAGCATATTAAAAAGCAGAGACATTACTTTGCCAACAAAGGTCCATCTAGTCAAGTTTAGTTCAGTTCAGTCACTCAGTCATGTCCAACTCTTTGCGACCCCATGGACTGCAGCATGCCAGGCTTCCCTGTCCATCAACAACTTGCAGAATTTACTCAGACTCCTGTCCATTGAGTTGGTGGTGCCATCCAACCATCTCATCCTCTGTTGTCCCCTTCTCTTCCTGCCTTCAATCTTTCCCAGCATCAGGGTCTTTTCCAATGAGTCAGTTCTTCATATCAGGTGGCCAAATTATTGGGAGTTTCAGCTTCAGCATCAGTCCTCCCAATGAATATTCAGTACTCATTTCCTTTAGGATGGACTGGTTGGATCTCCTTGCAGTCCAAGGAACTCTCAAGAGTTGTCTCCAACACACAGTTCAAAAGCATCAGCTCTTTGGCACTCAGCTTTCTCTATAGTCCAACTGTCAGATTCATACATGACTACTGGAAAAATCATAGCTTTGACTAGATGGACCTTTGTTGGCAAAATAATGTCTCTGCTTTTTAACATGCTGTCTACGTTGGTCATAACTTTTCTCCAAGGAGCAAGTGTCTTTTAATTTTATGGCTGTGGTCCCCATCTGAAGTGAAAGAGGAGAGTGCAATTCAACATTCAAAAAACTAAGACCATGGTATCTGGTCCCATTAACTTCATGGCAAATAGATGGGGAAACAATGGAAACAGTGAGAGACTTCATTTTCTTGGGCTCCAAAATCACTACAGATGGTGATGACAGCCATGAAATTAAAAGATGCTTGCTCCTTGGAAGAAAAGCTATGACCACCTAAACAGAATATCAAAAGGTAGAGATGTATTTTTTTAGCCGTCTAGATATGTAATGTCTTGCCAACTAAGCTCCGTCTAGTCAAAGCTATGGTTTTTCCAACAGTCATATGGAAGTGAGAGTTGGAGTATAAAGAAAATTGAGTGCCAAGGAATTGATACATTTGAGCTGTCGTGTTGGAGAAGACTTCTTGGACTGCAAGGAGATCAAGCCAGTCAATCCTAAAGGTAATCAATCCTGGATATTCATTGGAAGGATGATGCTGAAGCTGAAACTCCCAATACTTTTGCCACCTAATGCAAAGAACGGACTCATTGGAGAAGACCCTGATGCTGGGAAAGATTGAAGGTGGAAGGAGAAGGGAACAGCAGAGGATGAGATGGTTGGATGGCATCAGCGACTAGATGGACATGAGTTTTAGCAAGCTCCAGGAGTTGGTGATGGACAGGGAAGCCTGATGTGTTGCAGTCCATGGGGTTGCAAAGAGTCAGACAGAACTGAGAGACTGAACAGGACTGAATATAAAGTTTTAAAATAATTAAAGTACTAACAGAGTGAGTCTGAAAATGTTTATGAAAAATAAGAAGGCCTAGGCAGATTTTTTTCTTCCATGTCCTAGGCTAGAGTATACCTTCTTGAATTGTTCCAGTGTTAATATTAACTTACATTTAAAAGAGCCTTGAAATTGAAAAATCTTCCAGCACCAAATAAGTCTTATGAAATCCCAAGGCTTTCTCGGTGAATAAAGGGAACCTGGTGTGTCTATTGCACCTTTATGACTTTGCAGTCCGAGAACAGATTTCCATGTTTATTTATAGAAAGAGAATCCATCTCTGTGTCTCTGTAATTCCTACCTCTTATTGCTGCTCACCAGTGTGAAAATGTTGCCTTGGTTAGTCAGGAGAGAAGGTGCATCTGCCCTTCCTGTAATTACCTCCTGCCTGCCCTGAGGCCTGGCAGGATGGGCCAGTTTGGTGGGGGTGCTGGGGAGGAGGGAAGTCCTCAAGAGAAGGTCAAGTGGCTTCTGCTACACTGGCAGTGAATCGGCCCATCCTCCACAGGGCAAAGGACTGGGGATGCATGGAGTTGGGGGGTGCGAATGTTGCAGCTACAGAACTGCCTCTTTGGCCTCTGGAGAGAAGGTGTGAATGGTCAGCTCTCAGATAGCTTTCTGCACGTGGTCAGCATGCCCCATTTGCCTGAGGAGAGCGGGGGTTTCCTCAAGGTGAGTTTCTTGCTTGGCTTCTGCCAAGTATAACTCAGCAGACTGCCATTGGATTTTCTCCCCCATTGGTGATCTTCTTTCTAAGATGATCTTTTGTGAAATTGTGAAAGATCTTATCTTTCTGTCCAAGATAAATTGCGTTACTCTGTTCTCTTTTCGTCTTCTTCATTTTGCATTCCTGTGTCCCATCCCCTTTCCCTTCTCCCGTACCACTATGTTTGACACTGTCAGGGCATTTAACTCTCCATGAGATGTTGCCTTTCATACCAATAATAGGCATCTCAGGCTGACTCCTGGAGACAAAGTAATTCTTATATTTTGGAGTACTATTATTTAGTATTTGAAGGAATCTTTTTGATGAAAACCAAATTGGGGTATTGGGCACTGTACAATTTATTTTAAGAAGTATCAAGGCTATTTGATTGGCACCAGCCTGGATAAAAGAAATCAGGGCAAGAAAGAGCATTTGAATGCATAGAGGACAAATTATGGTAGGTCTAGTCCTCAGGATATCTAATTTTTCAGGCTAAAAACTGGGACACAGAGTCTGTCAAATACGTCTGTAATAGTAGAGACAATAAGGAAGACTGTTTAGTGTTTGGACTCTCCTAGAGCATAGAAAGCAATAAGTACTCCATCTCTGTGTATGAAGCAAGGAGACAGAAAGAATCATGCCACTTAGATGTCAGGGGAAGCAAAATTTTAGTTTCATTGCCGCCTCTGAAATCCCCTTGGTCCTAGGATTTCAGAGGTCAGAGCCTAACTCGGCTGAATAATTATTTAGGGGAGTTACATCATAGTGTAAATTCTGCCTCTTTTCAAGCAAATGATAGGAAATTATTTGGAGAGATTTCTGGTCAGTTTTACGAACTTTAGATTGCTAATGTTTGAAGGAGCCTGGGAAAGAAGTAATTAAGGGCATTTGCTGTAGATTGCTATATTGAATCTTGCTTCTGGGTTCATGCTGCACTTGAAAATGAAATTGGAATTTTAAAAACACAATCAACATCTCTGCAATTTTCCAGCTTCTGCCCAAACTCCTGGGTTTTTGTCTTTTGCAGTCTTTGAAATGAAAATAGACTCCTTGGTTACTTACGGCTCCAAGTTGTTGTTCGTGTTTCCACTGAGAGGAATGTTAATTGCTTTTACAGTACAGAAATATGAGCCACCAGGATTTTTCAGAAAAAGGGCCAACTTGTTACTAATGTAAGATTTCTCAGAATCACTCATAATGGACTGAAACAATCTATTTTGAATTTGGAATATGAGTAACAATTATTTTAATGGATTGAATTTCAATCTTTTCTTACATACTATTTTTATTGAGTTTGATCCTTTTAAAAGTTGAGGGTGAATTGTGCTACTTCTAGGTGTATTTTATGGTTAAGAAAATAAGCATTAGCTTCTCATTATCTTTAATGTGGGGTCATTTCATTAACAACATGGGGTCCTGGAAGTAGAAGGGACCCAGCAGCCATGATATTCATCTATTGCATTTTGTATATGAAGCACATAGAAAATGCCCAGAGAGGTTGTCCTGGTCCCAGTGCTCACAGCTAGTTAGAAGGTCAGTAAGACTCGCAGCTAGGTCTCCTGACTGGTGATCTTTCCATTTCACTGTTCTGCACTTAAAAGCACCTTGACCATTTCAATTCCTTACTGTGGTTTTCAGTACAGTCAAGTGCTCCTGTGCTTTGCATCAGTCTTGCCAAGACTGGTGCAGTCTTTCAAGGATTTCATATTTTCACCTTTATAAGTATCACTTTTGCTTATGGTCTTCTGTCTAGAAAAATATCATTTCTTACATGTCTATATTTTGATTAAATTGAGCACAGACTGAACTAGAACTAAAAGATTGGTGGCTGTTTATAGGACCTTAGGGATCATCTAAGTCAACCTCCCAATGTAGTCTCATCCCTCTGGAGGCAGTCTTGCCTGAGATAGGTGTGATCAGGTATTTTTTTTCCTTCTTATGAACTAACCAATGAGCCCAAGCCAGTTGAGTATTTCTGTTGGAGGAAAGGATTAGAAACAAACTAAAGAGGAACACAGGCATTTGTCGTTATGCTTTCTTCAAGAAACATTAAGCCGAGATCTCGGTGTGGGGGCATTTGTGGATGGCCTTTCTTCCAGGGCTTCCAGGACTTGGTTAGGTTTCTTGTTAGAAAATGACCTGGATCTTTTTATTCTGTAATGATATGGATTTAGGTATTTGTATGGTGGTTTTGGAGTAGGAGTTGGTCCTTGAACCGTTCCACTCACTCCTTTTCCCTTTGGGTTTCCTTCCAAGGACTCTACACATACAAAAAAAGATGAGAAATGCATGACCAGCATTGATAGCAGTAATGTCCCAGCAAGGACTCGATAGTCAGCCACTTTTTCCTGCTGTCCTCCTACCATGCAGGGTTTCTGTGGTAGAATTGAAGTGGGCAGTTAAACTTGAGCTGAAATGCCATCTTCTGCTTCCTTCCTTCTGAAATCTCTGCTTACTCTCAGTCTCCAGTCCCCAGCATAAACAGGGGATCTTTGAAGTGTGACTCAAGGTCAGGCTGATCCAAAGCTGATCCAACTGTTAATTCTAGGAGAAAGAATGCTGGACATTAACAAGGGGTTCGTTTGTGGCCAGTGTGTTGCCCAAAGTGGGCTGATGTTCTTTGGCCCCAGGCCAGGTCAGCAGCCCAGGTCAGGCTGCCCTGTGGGAGAGGAGGGGACACAGGTTAGCATATTCCATTGCTTTCTAACTGCTGAGCCCGTGGGAGTGCAGAAGACAGTAATCTCAGCCCACTGCTCATGGCGCATGAATTGAAAAAAGAGAGTGACATCATTCCTGTTTAGGGCACAGGCACAGAACTGTCTGGCAAAATGTGGTCTAATGAATGACATGCTCTGACCAGTCAGTGAGACAACCCTTCCTCCTATGAAGAGGCTTAGGAAGGAAGTGGAGAGGGCAGGAGTAAAAAATCTTTTTTCTGGACTATGGGTCAAGGCCAAAATGTATGGAAATAAATTGAGAATTTCCCTTCTTAACAGAACTTTACCATTCATAGAATAAAGGATTATGAGTTCACAGATTAATTAAGGAGAAAGCTTATATTCATTATCTGAAATCTAAACTAGAAAAAAATTAATGTCATTTTAATATTTTCTCATATGACAAGAACTAGTAGACTAACAGCCAAAATTTTGTCTAGTGAATTCCCACATTTCTTAACAATTTCACCAAGAAGAGATATGTGACCTTGGATAAGTCATGACACTTTCCTAGAACTCATTTTCCTCAGCTACGAAATGAAAGTTTTGATTTGGATGCTATCCTTACTGATACTAAGATGTTATGACCCTATGACTTAGAATTATTTACAATTGCATGAGGTGGGGTAGTTTGAGAAGAATTCACTATATTCTGTGCTGTTGTGCTCAATAAATTTGTACACACTGACACTTTTGCATATAAAGGGTCAGAGGAGTGGAATAGAGTGCCTTTGGGAAGAGATGAAAGGCATTATGCTTTCAAGGTCAAGGGGATTTAGAAGAACATTTCAGGAATTTTACAAGGATTAATGGATCAGTCACCTGATAGAAGTAGATTTCAAGCCAATCAGTGACACTGTGGAATATCAGGAATTGGCAAGACTCTGTCTTAATATGTAAAAAGTAAATTATGTATTATTATGTACATGAAGATACTACTATATTTTTCTTTCAATTAACTATTTCTTTGAAACCCATAAGAATATTTTCAAGTAGGGGGATGGGAAAAGACATTACATTTTAGTATGATATGTTTTTCCAGATGTATTAGATGGATATAAATCTAAATTATGTTTTATTCCAGAAAAGGGTAATCAGAGTTCTTATGACAGATTATAATCCACAGTAGCATAGGAAACATTTTTTAAATTCTTGCTTTTAAAAGTTTCAGGACTCTTAAAGATAGCATTAAAAGATTCTTCTTGGTACAAGTAAATTTATCACAACAATTTTCTAGGAAACTGTTTTTATGGATACAACAAAGATAAGCATGGCGAAGTTCATGAAGTCTGAATTCATGAGGTTTGTCTCTACTTAATATTATCCATTAAACTTCATTTCATGCCAGATTACGAGTTAAGTTTTAACTCTTCTAACAAAACTTGGACTCTGTCACCGATATTTTCACATGAGAAACCCAAATACTGGTAGGAAAATATAATTTGTCTATATATAATTCCTAATTTGTGCTGTGCTATTTCAGTATAAGGATAATGACATGAAGTAGAAATTGTCCTTTAATAGTCAGATGAAGGTAATTACAGTGATTACAATAGATGCTGGAAAATATTATAATATATTGACTAATTTAGTTCACATTATAGAAACTTTGAAAGTTGGAGTATTAAATATTGTGTGTGATACTTATTAAGAATCACACAGCACAAATACCTTTGAAATTGTAATTGTGTGGAATCAGCTCCCATCTTTGTTGACCGAAATTCATGATGCTTGTTCATAAATCAATACCTTCTGAAAGTTAGTGCCCAACAATATACTGTTCTTTGCATTTTTTCTGTTCTCTCTCTCTCCTTCCTTCCTCCTTTTCTTCCTTCCTTCTTCCCCCTCCCCATTCCCCTGCTCCCTTCCTTCCCTCACTCTCTCCCTTCCTTTCTTCTTTCCTTAAGATCTTTAAGAACTTGTCTCTTTCTTCCTGGATATTTACACTCAAGGAGTTACTTGCTCAATCCCTTTGTCATGTCAGAGATGGAGGCACTAAAAAATAGCCATATGGTCAGAAGCTAGAGATTGAGAAGGGAGAAAATCTTCACATTTTTCAAAATATCTTGGTCCATAATTCTAATGCTGTTCCACTAACTGGAGATGAAAAGCATTGGATAATATCAATGGATAAAAGAGACTATATCAGAGCTGGGGTCATCCTTTCTCCTTTGATGACTGCTTTCTACTTGCATGATTTCCTTCCTGCTAGACCTTTTTGGACAGTTTTTACTTTCAAGGTTGACTTGACACTGGTTTAATCTGGAGAGCCCCGCCTGCTCAGTCTTTGCTCTGTCTTCCTACTTCCTTCTCAGGACTGATGCTACTTTTTAGCAACCCTTGCAAATGTTTTTGTAAAAAAAAATATCCTCAGTAAAACCAGAATCCTAATTATCCCTCCTGAAGCAGATGGCCTAGTGCCACCTGCTCCCCCCTCCTCCTCTCTCCAAAATAAATTTTCCTCTTGACCAAACTCTCTTGATTTCGCATTGGCATTTTATAGCTTTGTACAAAATTGTGCAGTACTTAAATCACACATAATTATGATCCCTGCCAGCAAAGCTTGCCACCCAGGATGGAAATGGGAGAGACCTAGAAGAAACCAGAAAAGAATCAGCCATTTGAAAGGGGAATGAAGTATTTGCAATTGGCTGTCTTCTGTTAGAAATACTGGCAACTCAGACTATCAGTTCTTAACCCACCCACAGTCTAGTGAGTAATTCAAAAAGCATTTTTCTGATCAGGTTGTGAAGTAATTCCATGTGCCTCTATCTGGCAGTAACAGCTTTCTAGGTCTTCCAAAAGCTTCAGGGAAATTGAGAAAGATTATATCTGAGAAGAAGGCTTGGGGCAAGGAAGGCCACGATGAAGGCACTATAGGACCACTTCTTTCCGTAGAGGAAGCTATGATTTAATTCCAGCAAATGTTCAATGACCTGAGTATTTGTTATCCCTTTATTTAAAAAAATTTTCCAACTACTGTGTTAGTTTTCTTTTATTTGCCAGTGGTTCTGAGACCATTTTTTCCCTTCAGTTTTCAGAATGCTTAAGAGAAGTAAAATAATTTTTGATATTGGTCAAAGTCAAATATACTTAGGTATTAAATTTTGCAGAGCACATTGTAAGTAACTTTTAATATAACCCATGCATTCCAGATTCTAACAGCTGAGGGCTCACAGTTAAACTTGTGAAATTCTCAAAATTCCTGATTTGCTGATTGTACCTGTCTTATTCCTATGCTATGTAATTTTCTTATTTTAATGAAATTCGGGGGCAGCTTAATGTATTTACTTAGTAGGTGGCATTTGATACTAACCCATTCATATCCTGTCTTTGCACATGATGCCTCCTCTCCCTAAAATGTCTTCTCTTCACCTTTATAAGCTTTTTCTAACTCACCACCTACCTCAGTCTCTACAACTTAGGGTTAACCTTTCTCACACTTGAGTTCTGTGTGATTCTCTGGCACTGTTGCATTTCTGTTTACTTGGCAGCCTTTCCACATGAGAAGGTGATTTCTTGGAGACAAGAAGCTGTGTATTTTTGTCTTAGTTTTTACTGCATCCTCAGTGTCCATTACAATTCTGCGCACACAGTAAGCACCACATGAGGAAGGGATTAGTCTCTCAGTCTGTCCAACTCTGCAGAACCGTGGGCTGTAGCCCCCCAGGCTCCTCTGTCCGTGGAATTCTCCAGGCAAGAATACTGGAGCGGGTAGCCATTCCCTTCTCCAGGGGGTCTTCCCGACCCAGGGATCAAACCCATGTCTCCCGCATTGTGGACAGATTCTTTACTGTCTGAGCTATCAGGGAAGCCCCAAGAATATTGCTGTGGGTAACGCCATGTAGATGTCACCAAACTGGGGCTAGCAAGCCTGCTCCACAGCTTGCCCACATCATCCTCATTACTTCCTTGGAAGAGAGTGGACCTGCAACAATGCTGAGCTATCAGGAGGTGTGGATTTATGCACAGGTGTGGCGTTGGTTGTCTTTAGGGTCATAATGACCATACGGGCTGCAGTGGAAAAAACAATCTTTTAAAGATGTATTGAGGGTCTGACCCAGAGATTGACATCCATTTTCCCATACAAAGGGAAAGAATTGAGCACATTAGCATTAGTTCAAGGTAGCACCCTCTGTTCCCCATTTGAAAGAATAAAAATGGTGGTCGAAATATCTATGAAATGTAGCCAAAGAAGTAAAATTTTGTAAGAAGTAAAAGATAAAATAGTTAAAATTAACTTGTTACTAAAGACCAATAAAACTCTGAGAACATTTAAATTATTTTATATCCCGTAACACTTGATACTATTACGGTATCACAGGCTTCCCTAGTGGCTCAGCTGGTAAAGAATCTGCCTGCAATGAGGGAGACCTGGGTTTGATCCCTGGGTCAGGAAGATTCCCCTGGAGAAGGGCTAGGCTGCCCACTCCAGTATTCTGGCCTAGACTATATAGTCCATGGGGTTGCAAAAAGTTGGACACGACTGAGCGACTCTCACTTCAACACTTGATACATAAAATATATAACACACACATTATAAAACAACTGTATTCTTAAAATATGTTTTACAACATATATGTAATATATGTGTAATAAACACCAGGAACTCACCACCAGCTTGAAAACTAGTATGTTAAAAATGTGCTAGTGAAAGAACTGTTTACAAAGATGTAGGCAAGGTAGGCCTATGTTCAGAAAATATATGTTGATTAATAACAGCATGCAAGGCTCTCTCTGTCTTAGTTCTGCTTCCCTTTATATAGTAGTTAAATTACCAAGTGCTACATGAAACTCTGAGGAGATAAATGTGAGACTAAAGATATTAACGACAATGTGGTCTGAATCAATTCCTCCTTTAGAATACAGACTGTTTAGATGCTTCATTGGCAAAGACAAATATAATTGTACATTAAATAACTGTCATGCTCTGACTTCTAACTTCCCTAAGCAATATTTATGGAATTGCTTTGCTCCAAACCTGACCGAAAGCTACCAGCTGCCTTGAACAATTTTCTCTAAGATAGTGTTGGCCAATAGAACTTTCTGCAGTGATGGAAATGTCCTAGGAGGCTTTCAACAGCCTGTTTACAGGCGAAGACTAGGAAAACAAGCAGCAGATGGGAATGAAGATAGGGATCGATACTGAGGAAGGCAAATGTGCTTGGTCTCTATGTACCTATGTACTGAAGTCTGCCCCAATGAATGAAAGAATTCCAAAGCAGTGGTATTTGTGGGTTTCACTATCTTATCTCCCCACTCCCTGTGCTACCTCCAATGACACTATTAATATGTTGTCACTTCAAGCAGTTTTAAGCCCCTGTCCCTTTTACTTATACCATTTACTCTGTTGTGAAGGTCTTTATCCCCACTTTGCCACCAGTCTACTCATCCTTGAGAGGGTTTGTCTCAGATACAGCTTTCTGTCATCACAAGCACTGGTTCCCTGAGCTCCCAAGCTGTGTGGCTCTAATTCTTCCATCTTCTTATTGTTGATTGTGCGGGAGATCATCCCACTATACTCTCAACCCCCTTGGGGAACTTGCTTGTTCATTGCTGCATAGCTTTGTTTTCCGTTTCTGGGCATGATAAGCACATAGTAGGTTCTTTTAAAAATGTCTGTTGATGTCAGTGAGGGCACTCCACTTCTGCGATGGAAGTGAATTCCATTGACAGCTGTAAAGCTAGAGATCCAGCAGTGTCAAATGACAAACACCAAAAGTATCAGAGTAAAACCTCATTTGTCTTTATATATTCCTTCCTGTTATGTCTTTCCAGCAGATCTAGGGTGTGTTTTAACAAGTAACCTGACTAGCTATAGCCAAGACTAAATAGGCTTGGAAAAGAAGAGTCATTTGAAGACTTTCATCTTCCAAGGGTTACTCTACCTTTCTTTGTAGTTTCCAGTGAAAATAAGTAAAACAAAGGAAAAAATTCATTGCCTGCAAATTCAACCTGTTCAGAGGGACTTACAAGTGGATGCAAATTCATTTAACACAAGCAGAAGCTTTGAGCACCCAGAGATACAAGTTAAAAGCGTAAACTGTAAACTGTGGCTTCTGGGAGGTCGATGAGAATTTGTTCCCAAATCTGGAGGTGACAGTTGTGGTCAGGCTCTCTGACCTTGGTTCAAGACTGTCCTCTGTTAGTGTCCCTCGGAGGCACCTCAAATGATGCTTTGGGAGATCTATTAGATCTCCACCCAGGCTGGGCCAGTAATTAGCTGGGGGACCTAGGAGCTCAATTAATAATAATAATCATTAATGTTTACTAAGTATTTATTTGCTCCAGGTGCTGCTCTAAGCCTTTCATACATGGGAACCCATTTAACTGTCCTGACAATCCTTTGTCATAGGACTTAGGTACTATTAGAATCATCCCCATTTTGCATCTGAGAAACTGCGGCCCAGAGGGAACAAATACCTTACCTAAGGTCTCACAGCTTGTTTCTGGTTGTGCAGGACTGAGACTCAAGCCATCTGTCTAGAGTTTGCATGGAATCAGAACAGTGCTGGTCTGGTCCCTCAATGGGGCCGGAGGGGCTTGGAGGATGTATGCATTGCCCAGCGTGTTCTTTTGGATGGTGTTTTGGAGGAAGTTGAAAGTGAAAGTTGCTTAGTCATGTCTGACTCTGCCACCACGTGGACTATACAGTCCATGGAATTTTCTAGGTCAGAATACTAGAGTGGGTAGCCTTTCCCTTCTTCAGGTGATCTTCCCAACCCAGGAATCGAACCTGGGTCTCCTGCATTGCAGGCAGATTCTTTTCCAGCTGAGCTATAGGGAAGCCCTGGGACAAAGTTGTGTCCTCTCCAAAATTCGTATTTTGAAGTCCCAGTACCCCCAGTACCTCAGAATTTGATTTGATTTGGTAGATAGAGTCTTTGAAGAAGTAATTAAGTTAAAATGAGGTCATTAAAGGGGGTCTTAACCCAATGTCCCTGTAAGAAGAGGAAATTTGGACATAGACATGTACAGAGGGAAGGCGGCCTCAGAAGAAACCAACCCTACCGACATCTTGGTTTTAGACTTCTCGTTTCCAGACAGTGAGAAGATAAATTTCTGTTGTTTGACTCACCCAGTCTGTTGTGCTTTTTATGGCGGCCTGAGTAAAGAATACAGATGGTCAGAGGTGGTCAGTGCTGTGCCTGCTTTTATTTTCCTAAACAGTATTTCTAAGGAGCAACACGCACATCCCTGTCCAGATGGTCTAGGCTGAGGGTCAGGGATTCCTGTGGTTGTGCGCCCTTTGTCTGGTGGCTACTGTTCATCAGAACCTCTGCCCTTCCAGTCTGCAGCCCACTGACTTCTGGCCACTATTGGTTTATGTGCTGTGCTCAGTTACTTCAGTCGTGTCCAGCTCTTTGCGACCCTATGGACTGTAACCTGCCAGGCTCCTTTGTTCATGGGATTTTCCCAGCAACAGTAGTGGCATGGGGTGTCATGCCCTCCTCCAGGGGATCTTCCCAACTCAGGGATCAAACCCTCATCTCTTGCATCTCCTGCATTGCAGGTGAATTTTTTTTTAACCTCTGAACTGCCGGGAAAGCCCCAGTTATAGGCCCTTGTTAAATCCTCATCAAGTGCAACATAGTAAACTGCAGTGAGCTTTCTGAGAAAGACATTTTGCTGAAGGTCTTTGGGGCTTTCTTTCCTAACACAGGGCTCCATGGAAGCTGAACCCAAAGGCAGGTGGTTGAAATTTACACAGAACCCCTCCTCCCTTACTTCCTGACACAGAGAAGCCCGAGGAGAAGAAAGCTCTTGGATCATCCTGATAGAGGCTGTATCCTAAACGCTGAAAACTTGTCCCCCCAAGCTCATTAGACTATATGGAAGATTAGAAAATCCAATTAAAACAAGGTCTCAAATGGCATTCTCTTAATGTGTCTGAGCTTGGCATCAGGTAGGCCGGAGGAGATTGGATCTGATGCTTATGCAAACATCTCTGCTTTGTTTCACGGACCAAAATATCTTTTTAATAGGCTTCCAGCGTGGAAAACTATGTGCCATTAAAATGGAGGTGATTTCTAGTCTCTCATCCTCTCATGTTGGCCTAGGTGGAAAAAAAATGGCCACGTGCAAGCACACACACACATGTACACACACACACAGAGTAAATGGAGTTCCAATTAAATATCTTTTAAAACCACCCATCCCTAGTTCTGATTCCAGAGCAGGATTGTTTGGCTTTGTCACTTGAAAGCCAGTTTCAGGGTGTTTACAAGGTGTTGCTGGCTTGTGTTAAAGGCTGACACTTTTTTCAGTCAATCAAAAAGCAAGCATTCAAAGCCTGCTGTGCTAAGGCAGATACAGAGAACTGGAGGTAAGACTGCCTACGCATTTACCCAGAAGTTGGCTGACAGGAATCACCAACTTGAAATAAGGGCTTCTGGACACTAACCTGTGGGATCCCAACCACGGACGGATGCAGCCACAGAGACAGCGAGTGAGTAGTCGGATTGAAGAGCATTTGGGAGAGTCTGCTCTGCTTGCAGCGGCTCCCCTCTTTCTGGGAACCACACCTTCTCTCCACAGGATCACAGGGTGACCTTGCAGGGTACCCCGGAACCCACAGGCTGGCCCTTGCTATAGCAAGGGTAGATGCCTGATCCAAGGTGACTTTCCTCTAGAAAGTTTGTGAAATTGATCCCAAGCCTGTGAACTTGGGGCTGTCTTCTTCTTTTCTGTGTGCTTTTAAGATGTTTAATGTTTACTTTTACATTACTTTTTCATACCAGCGCTATGGAATTTTCAGTGGGAATTTACTTTGTTTGTTAGTTGCAGACTTACTTACAGTGCCCTATTTATTTTGCTTAAAAAAAGTTTTTAACAGGAAAATATAATATGTTCTTATGGGTTTATACCGAAGATAACAAAGGAAAGCATTGTTGTATCTTTTTGGTAGAGTGCGGTGAGCTGAGATCAAACCAAACTGCTTAGGCAGAAATTGAAGCAAGACGTGGTGAGGGCAGAGAAAGATGCTGTGAATCCCAGTGACCTCTTTCCAACCACAGACCCAGAAAACAGTCCCCCACACAAGCGGTTCCTCAGCTTCACAGTGTGAACCAGACAGATCTGTACCTGGTACTATTTTTTTTCTGTTTGAGAGATGGAAAGCTGCAAGCATTTGTGTTAACTTGAAATCTTAATCTTAATGGATGGATACTTAATCTACAGTAGGAAACCAAATCTAAGAATGAGATAGGAAAGAAACAAGATTCCTTTTCATTCAGGGCTGAGAGCCAGTCGGTGGAGAAGAATGAAGCTGATTTTTGAGCCGAAGGCATTCTCCCATACTCTTTATCTTTTCAATAAACTCCCCCTCCCTCCATATGCTTCTCTATTTGGCTTCTGTAACCAACAGATAAAGAGTTCTAACTAGAGCACATGGTTCGCCAGACAAGCAGGTCCAGTCAGGCTGGAGTTTATGAGGAACACCATCAATGAAAATCTAATACTTAAAAGCAAGAGAGAATTATCTAGATTCCCTTAATGAGAAAGGATCCAAAATCTTTAGAATTTTCTTACTGGGTTTGTGAAGAAGAACTAATCTTTTCCATGACAGTCCTAGGGGAAATGCTAACCATTATTCTGGGCTTCTATCTGTCCTGGCCTTATAACCCCTGCCCTTGTGAACTTTAGGTAGAAATACAACTTTTATAGGAGTCTGAGATACCTTTTTTAGTTCCTATCACAAAGTAAAAAAAAAGAAACTGGAATATGTAGAAAAGTACAAAAGAGAAAAAAAATTACTTGAAATCCTACTGTATAGAGCCAATGACTTTAGATATTTTCTTAATATTAAAAAGTCTAGTTGTAGCTATATGTCTAGAAAATTCTATGTAGCTAGATATAGTGACTCAGGCAGTCATCTACCTGCTATTTAGCTATCTAGTTAGTCAACTCTATTTACATTATGTTTTCTTAAGAAAAATGAGCCATATAGTACTTATGGTTTTGTAAACTTTTTTCCCTTTGCATCACAGCATTAACATTATTTTATGTTGTAAAATATTCTACTATAGCGTTATTTTTAATGACTGCATTGTGTTCCATTGTGTGGCTATACCATTAGCTATTTCTCCAGTTTCAATTATAAATAATACTTGTTAAGCATCCTTATAAGTCTTCCCTGGCAGCTCAAGAATCTGCCTGACCATGCAGGAGACCTAGGTTTGATCCTTGGGTCAGGAAGATACCCTGAAGAAGAAATGGCAACCCATTCCAGTTCCCTTGCCTGAGAAATCTCATGGACAGAGGAGCCTGGTGGGCTCTGGTCCATGGGGTCACGAAAGAATCAGACATGACTTAGTGACTAAACAACTCCAACAATGTACAACACTGTACTTGGCAAATGGAAAACATCCAATAAATGTTCAGTTTTCTAGAGGAGACAAGTAATCAAGAAGATGGTTTTGGAACGCATGTATCTAAATTAAAGTTCTGTTTTCAGCGCTGTCTAGTTTTGTGACTCTGTGTAGGTTACTTAAGCTCTCTATGCCCTGCTGTTGCAGCTAAGTTGCTTCAG
This sequence comes from Antilocapra americana, assembly GCA_007570785.1. Lineage (NCBI taxonomy): Eukaryota > Metazoa > Chordata > Mammalia > Artiodactyla > Antilocapridae > Antilocapra > Antilocapra americana. The sequence continues at coordinate 31,837,250 of ML663009.1, read as the reverse complement.
TCATGTACAATTCTTTGTGACCCCATGGACTGTAGCCCTGCAGGCTCTTCTGTCCATGGGATTCTCTAGGCAAGAATACTGGAGTGAGTTACCATGCCCTCCTCAAGGGTATCTTTCCAACCCAGGGATCAAACTTGCATCTCTTAGGTCTCCTGCATTGGCAAGCGAGTTCTTTACCACTAGTGCCACGTGGGAAGCCCCTCTCTATGCCTTATCTATTCCCTTATCTGGGAAATATTAATAATAAAACATAGGGGATAGTAACAGTAACTTCCTCATAGGCTTGTTGAGAAGATTAAATGAATGAATTCGTATAAAATACTTAGGAAAGAATCTGGTTCATAGCAAATACTCAATAAACATTAGCTATTGGCATTTTGTTTCATTTTTGCCAATTCATGTATTTAAAATACTTAATCTGCATTTATTTGATTATTAGTAAATTTAAATAGTTTTAAAATTTTGTATATTACCCCATACTTCTTTTGCAAAATGCCTGTTCCTGTTCATTGACCATTTTTCTATTGGGATGTTTATTTTCTTTTGAATTTGTAAGCACTCTTTCTGTATAATATTTTTAAAACTTGTATCTGGTATAAATATGTCTTGATTTACTTTTTGCCTTTTATTTTTCTAGTCTGCTAAGAAAATGAGAGAAGGCATGACTCAGTAGAAAAAAAAAAAACAAAGAACTCTTTCACCTGCAGCATTTCACTCATGGAAATGACAGTTTAATAGAGAGTATGAGTCATATACAAATGGAAATATAGCAAGTATGAGAGGTGACAGAATAAACAGTAAATAAGTGGTAATAGTAGTGGTAAGAACTGTCTTCTTTGCAAGTAGCTTGTTCTATTGTGCTGTTGAGATGAGCTGTTTTTCCATCTTGAGTTGGTGAGTAATGTTTACCACTGAAAGTGTTTGTTATGAATTTGTGTTTACCCTTGAAGTCCTGTACCCTTGAAGTTTAGATTAGAAGTTGATTTGTAACTGTGAGGCCATCCAGGAGAATATTTGCTATAATCAAGGAAGAACTAGATTAAGATGTAGCATTGGAACCTAAATGGCAAGAGAGTCTGGAAAATGTAGTTCCCAGTCTTCTAGCTCTGTGATATATGTGAGGGTAAGAATGAGGGGTGCTGACAGAGAGTCTGGCACAGCTGCTATTTTGCATATGGTGGGAGGAAGGAGGAAGTGTGTCCTGTAATGCCTCCAGGTTCTGTTCACATCTTTCTGTCCCACTATGTCGTTATTCTTTACTGTCATCTTTGAGACAATCACTCTGAGGATTTCTCTTTCTTCAATCTTGCACTACCCAAATCCATTCTCGACTCTGCATAAAGAGCAATTATTTCTAAAATATAAACCTAACTGTTCCTATTACAAAGGATATTATCCAAGCTCCATAGAATGGCATCAAGATGATGCATATCCCAGCTCTGCCAGCCTCTTTCACCTCATCTCTCCCACTGCCCCCCTGATTTCCTCACCTCTGTCTGTTATAAATTACTCAAAAATTCCCAAGCAAACCAGGCACTCTTACCTCATATACCTGATTCCTTCTGCTTTTATTGTTCTCTGCACCTCAACTCTTGGCCAACTCGCAGTTGTCTTTTCTGTCCTACTAAATCATGTTACTTCCTTATCTTCTTTCCAACTAGGAGTGGACATGGCCTACTCTTCTGAACAATGAGTTCTTGGTAGAAGTCCCTGCAAATGGCACCCATTCCCAAATACAAAAGTAAAACTTATCCAGAGAATCTTTGTCCCTTCAGTGTTGTCCATTTCTCCTGTCTAGAAAGTAGACAAGAGATCTGGAAGCACAGTTGCCATCTTGCAACAATGAGGTGAGAGTCTGAAAGTGAAAGACAGCATGTTGAAGATGATGAGGCAGAGAGATGGGAAGATCCTGGATCTTTGATGACACTGTTGGGTTGTCATGCCAACCCTGGACTTGCCTCTCCTGAGCTTCTAACTGAACTTGAGAGATAAACTCTGTGGAAGTTATCAATAATTTTTCTTTGTTTGCTTAGAATGTATTCCCAACTGCCCCAGACCAACCTCAGGTGTCACCCCTTCTAGGAATATCCCCCATCTGTTGTCCCACATAACCCTACACTTATTCCTTGCCTAGAATTTATCTCTTTCTTCACTTATCTGTTTCTTTCCCTGGAATCTGAGCTTAAGAGTGGAAGTTAGCCTGTTCCTCTTTCTTTCTCCAGCATTAAGCACACTTTCTGCTTCACAGTGTTTAGTAATGACTCCCAACTATACATATGGCCCTACCGGAGGTTCTCACTTAGCATGGGGAGACCATATTTGTTTGTGGGCATAGTGCAAGGAGCTAGAGGAGGGAGGGAGAGGTTGGAGATAGGATAGGGAAATTGGATTACAGATAAAACGAGCTGCTGGAAGAGGTAAGAGTGGATGGTCAAGAGCAGGGGTAAGTATTTGTCTTGGCAAAGGAGAAGGGCACTTCTCAGATACAAAAGTAGAGGAAATGTTGGAGACATTTTAAGGCAAGGCTGGAGAAGCTGAGGGAGTTAAATTGTTATGGTCTTCCCAATAAAAGTAAAATTATCTATAAAATTAAGGTGGTACATTTTGGATGGAGGCTAAAAGAAAGAGGAGAGTGTTTGCTATGAGAAATACAACTCATGGGGAGAGAGAGCTTGGAGCTGAATGAATTCTCAGCAGAACCGAGGGCTCTTGTGGAATCGGTAGTGGGTATTTGATTACTTTCCCTGGAGAAGGGAATGGCAACCCACCCTGGTAGTCTTGCCTGGAGAATTCCATGGACAGAGAAGCCTGGTGGGCTACAGTCCATATGGTTACAGGTAGTTGGACATGACTGAGTGGCTAATACTCACACACATTTGATTATTTTACATTGAAAAGGCTCAGGGTCATTTTGTTACCCCATCCTTCCTTTTCAGATTGCCAGTATAGACTTTCTAAAGAATATCTTGGAAACAGAAGGTTTCTTAGCTATGGAAGGATTATATTTGGATAGTAAATGGAGTTCTAAATGTAAGTGAGCATACCTTTAAAGTGATATGGCTGAATGAACCTGGGAGGGGATGATGGACTGGGAAGCTAATATAGGTGAGGAAATGGAGATCACAGCATCTAGAGAGGTGGAGCAAAGCATCAGGAAAGGGAACAATAGGGACTTATAGACATGATATGATGCTTTACAGATGTTGGGAGGAATGATGATGTCTAGGAATCTCTATATTTCTGCAGGTTCTTGTGGTTAATCAGAGATATGTGCTTGATCACTAGCTTTGTAGAGACACTCAGAGACTAAGAAATGAAAAGAATTGTCAATAGGGGTTTGAAAACCTTGAAGATGATGGGAGGAGATATCATAGAGGAAGGTAGGCTGTGATGAAGTCCAGAGGACAGCTGTAGGCTGACAATCTTGACATGATCTGTTGAGGAAAGGAGGGAAAGACTGAATCAGAAGGGAGAATGGGAAATTCAAGTGCCTGTCTTTATCTGGCCGTGAGAGGAAGTCCATTCATCAAAGAAAGTTGGGAGAAAGGTAGAGTTAGAAGTAAATATCTCAATCATGAGAACCTGAGCATGGAGTGCTTTGAATCCTGACTCCTCTAAATGCCAACTAGGAATTCAACCTCCTGAATGGGGATAGTGGCTTTTGGCTCACACCTTAAGTCAAAAAGCGATCATGAGAATTCTATATGAATATAGAATTTAGGATTCTATATTCTAAAGCTATATGAGAAAATATATAAAAGAGCCTAGTGTGTAATAGATGTTCTATAGTGCTTCTACTATGATTGTTCTTTCTTTAGGGGAATTTATAACAGAACAATGATTCTGAAGAGATGAAAGCAGAAACGTGTGGATTGATGTGAGTTCAGTGGACTCTGGCCCACCTGGGCACGTTTGTCAACACAGGCAGAGGGACTGGGGGGAAGGAGGTATGGTCTCTGTGACAATTGTCAGTTGCAGGATCTGGGAGGCTGGAAAGGGAGATCCCAGCAGAAGAAAGACCAGGCATTGTGGCACCTCTTGGAGACACTGGGCAGGGAGGCTGGTGGGCACCAGGCTGCTGTGACAGAGGCCATTTCTGAGCCATCCGCAAACCTGATTTGGTAGGAGAAGCAGGGGCCTTCGTTCAGGAGCTCTGAGACTAACTAGGGCTTCTCCTTCCACCAGAACCAGGCGAGACACTGTGTGACCTTGTGGGGAAGCCACGTACTGAGACCCATGAGAGTGGTCTGCAGCCTGCTCAGTGCTGTGCCATGTTGGCACTGGAGTCTTAGGGGACAGCCCTGGGCCCGTGGCAGACATGAATGCATGCACATAAAGAGCAGCTCATGCCAACACTGACTTTGTCCCTTTTAAAAAAACATAGACTTTGTTTATTCATGTATTAATAAACTTTATTTTTAGAGCAAGGTTTGACTTCGCAGCAAAACTGAGAGGAAAGCACAGAGATTTCTCCAATGCCTGCAGCCCCGATTCATGTGCAGCCTTCTCCATTACCAGCATCCCCACAAGAGGGTACACTTGTTCTAATCAATGAACTTGCCTTAGTCCATTGTTACCACTCAAAGTCCATAATTTACTTTGGTGCTGTACATTCTGTGGGTTTGAAAAAATTCATAATGACTTGTATCCATCATTATAGCATCACACTCAGTACTTTCACTGCCTTACAAATCCTGTGTTCTACCTATTCATCCCTCTCTTCTCCAACCCCTGACAACCAATCATCCTTTCACTGTCTCCATAGTTTTGTGTTTTCTAGGATGTCTTGGAGTTGGAATCCTGCACTAAACTGCAGTCTTGGTTTTATGGCTTGAAGAGGATCATGATAACTACAACAACTCTATGAGGAGGGTATTCTTTTCCCCATTTCATATCCCAGACACTGAAAGCCAGGTCATTGCAGGAGATCACAGAGGAGGTGGGGGTGATTCCAGATTTTCAGATCCCTTCCCACAAGGCCTCCAGGTGTGAAGGGGAGAAGGCTCTGATGATGGTTGACTCTTTATTGTCCTGTTTGCAAGGCTTTTCTCATGTAAATCTTTCTTAATTTTAAGGGGAAAGGTTTTTTCAAATATGCAGTTTTTCTTCTGCATCTATTTCAGCCAGAAAGCTGATTTTATATTTGCTCTGATCCCCTATTGAAATACTGCTGTCTCCTTTTCTGCCAAATCAATCCTGAAAGACATACTCCTGCATCATTGATCTCCTGATGCTTCTCTGGTCCAGCCATTGTCTGCTTGCCCCATCTCATCTCTGTCAGCGATGGATCCTCAGCACAGCACACATCCTTCCTTGGAAAAGTGATGTCCTTCAACATGTCATTGCTTTCATTTCCTTCTGAACACCCAACTCTTCCCCCATCCCTTCAGATTTGTTATCCTGGGATTCACAACAATTAGCCAGACTGTTTTATAAATGCATTCTCTAGCGATACAGGTCCTATAAAAGCCTAGCTCCATTCTGTAGCTGCGTGGAGCTGAGCTGATGGAGGGGCCAGGAAGGTGGGGTGGTCTGAGCTGGCATTCTGGTAGGACAGTGTCCATGTGACAAGACTGCCTGTGTGTGAGAGAGCAGTGGGTATGGACTTGGGAGCTGGGTTCCTTTCCTGACTCTGTCACTGCCTGGGTGATGGGGGAGCAGGGCCCTCTTTCAGCAGAAAGAAAGTAGATGTTTATAGTGGCAAGCACCAGGTGGTTTTGTGGTTTTCTGTGTGGACAAATGACCAGAGTCCCTGATGCATTGGTTTTACAGAAGACCCAGGGATCCCTGCCCAGACCTAAGGAAAAGCTCCTCAATCAGCTGAGATTGAATTTTCGGACACCATTTTGAAGGGGCTCCAGCACTGAATTTAAATTGGTTTTAAGTACGTGCAGAATTGTGATATGCCTGCATACCTGAGTTTGTAGACTGGGATTCATCCTTGCTATGTTTTAAATCTGAACTCCCACTCCCTCGGACCCAGGCAAGTCTCATTCCTAAATACTCCCTACTGACTTTCCAACATGGCCAAGCCACTTGTCCTTCCAAACAGACTTCTTTTCTACCTCCATGCCTTTGCTCGTGGCTCTGAGAAGCTTCCGAACAAAGTTGTTTGGTATAGCGCTCTTTGACTGGGCAATCCCTCTCTGTGTGTGGGAACAAGTATCTAATACGCAGACGCACTGATGAGGAGCCTTGAAATGGCCTGGGACGAGAACCTTGCTCAGCAGGACTGCTCTGCATTGGGTGGGGCTGGCCACTGGAGTCCCAGTCTTGGTAAATTTGAGTGCAATGAACAGAAGACCAGGCGATGCTAGCGTGGGAAGTGATGAAGGGATGTAAGGGGGAGGTGGTAGGCAGCAGTAGAAACACAAATAAACAGAAATCAGAGGGAACAACGTAAAAACATAGCAGTGGAAGGAGATGTAGAAAGAAGGGAAAGAAAGAGACAGAGAGAAAGAAAGAGGGTTGGGGGAGAGTGAGAAAGAGAGAGACTTTATTACCATTACATGGATGGATTACTTGGATAAGGGACAATGGATCCATTTCTAAGGGAACAGAGGAAAACTCAGTGGTGAGAACTGTGTTGATTCTTGAATATTCCAAGTAAGGCCTGAGTGTCTTGCTGCAAGAGATGGGTCCTGCCTTTTGTTTCTCTGTGTATCTTTATATTAAATTCCCATTAACTGAACCAGCATTTTAGTGCTTCAGTCTCGACAATTTCAATGCAGTTCTGAGGTCCCCTCTGCACAGATCCCTCCTCTCTCTTCTAACCCTGGCTAACTCGATTTCTACTTTGAAACTCTCTTCAGGGGGACTTTCCTGGGGTCCAGGGATTGGGAATCCACCTGCCAATGCAGGGGACACAGGACACAGGTCTGGAAAGAGTCCACAGGCTGCGTGGAAACTAAGCCCGTGCACAACTACGGAGCCCACGTCCTGCAGCTACTGAAGCCCGTGCGCCCTGGAGCCCTGCTCTGCAGCGAGGGAAGCCACCACGACGAGAAGCTGTGCACACAGCCAGAGAGCAGCCCCTGCTCACCACAACTAGAGAAAGCCGTGTGCAGCAACAGAGACCCAGCACGGCCAAAAATGAATGACTGAATCAATTAAAACAGCTCTGTTCAGGTGCCTCCCATCCTTTTGTCTTCCTCCCCTTCTCTCCCCAAGGTCTCATTCTCTGTGCTCGTAAGTCTGTAAAAGTCTCCGAACTGTGCTGCCTTACCATTTTGTAATCATCTATTTATTATCCCCATTAGAATTCTGCCTCTTGATGGCAGGAATCATGCCTTATTTAAAAAAAATTTTTTTTATTGAAGGATAATTGCTTTACAGAATTTTGTTGTTTTCTATCAAATCCCAACATGAGTCAGCCATAGGTATACATACATCCCCTCCCTTTTGAACCTCCCACCCCATCCAACCCCTCTAGACTGATAGAGCCCCTGTTTGAGTTTCCTGAGCCATACAGCAAATTCCCGTTGGCTATCTATTTTATATAAGGTAATGTAGGTTTCCATGTTGCTCTTTCCATACACCTCACCCTCTCCTCCTCCCCATATCCATGAATCTATTCCCTATGTCTGTTTCTCCATTGCTGCCCTGCAAATAAATTTTTCAGTACCATTTTTCTAGATTCCATATATATGTGTTAGAATATGATATTTATCTTTCTCTTTTTGACTTACGTCACTCTGTATAATAGTTTCTAGGTTCATCCACCTCATCAGAACTCAGATAGTTCCTTTTAATGGTTGAGTAATATTCCATTGTGTATATGTACCACAACTTCTTTATCCATTCATATGTCAATGGACATCTAGGTTGCTTCCATGTTCTAGCTAATGTAAATAGTGCTGCAATGAACAGTGAGACACATGTGTCTTTTCAACCCTGGTTTCCTCAGAGTACATGGCTAGGAGTGGGATTGCTGGGTCATATGGTGCTTTTATTCCTAGTTTTTTTTTAAGGAAATCTTCATACTGTCTTCCATAGTGGCTATATCAATTTGCATTCCCAACAACAGTGCAAGAGCATTCCTTTTTCTCCACAGCCTCTCCAGTGTTTATTCTTTGTAGAATTTTTGGTGGTGGCCATTCTGATTGGTGTGAGGTGATATCTCATTGTAGCTTTAATTTGCATTTCTCTAATAATGACTGATGTTGAGCACCTTTTCATGTATTTGTTAGCCATCTGTATGTCTTCTTTGGAGAAATACCTGTTTAAGTCTTTTTCCCACTTTTTGATTGAGTTGTTTGTTTTCTGGCATTGAGTTGTATGAGCTGCTTGTATATTTTCGAAATTGATCCTTTGTCAGTTGTTTCATTTGCTATTATTTTCTCCCACTCTGAGGGTTGTCTTTTCACCTTGCTTATAGTTTCCTTTGGTGTGCAAAAGCTTTTAGGTTTAATCAGGTCCCACTTGTTTACTTTTGTTTTTATTTCTGTTACTCTAGGTGAGGTCATAGAGGATCTTGTTTTGATTTATGTCATCAAATGTTCTGCCTGTGTTTTCCTCTAAGGGTTTCATAGTTTCTGGTCTTACATTTAGATATTTAATCCATTTTGAATTTAACTTTGTGTGTGGTGTTAGAAGTATTCTAATTTCAGTCTTTTACATGTAGCTGTCCAGTTTTCCCAGCACCACTTATTGAAAAGGCTGTCTTTGCCTCATTGTATATTCTTGCATCCTTTGTCAAAAATAAGGTACCTGTATGTGCATGGGTTTATTTCTGGGCTTTCTATCTTTTTCCATTGGTCTATATTTCTGTTTTTGTGCCAGTACCAGACAGTCTTGATGACTGTAACTTTGTAGTATAATCTGAAGTCAGGAAGGTTGATTCCTCCAGCTCCATTCTTCTTTCTCAAGACTGCCTTGGCTATTTGGGGTCTTTTGCACTTTCATATGAATTGTGAAATTTTTTGTTCTAGTTCTGTGAAAAATTTCACTGGTAATTTGATAGATTACCAATGGTAATTTGATAGATAGAATCTGTAGATTGCATTTGGTAGTATAGTCATTTTCACAATATTGATTTTTCCTATCCAGAAACATGGAATATCTCTCTATCTGTTTATGTTGTCTTTGGTTATTTCATTGGTGTCTTATAATCTTCTGTATACAGTTCTTTTGTCTCCTTAGGTCAGTTTATTGCTAGGTATTTAATTCTTTTTGTTGCAATGGTGAATGGGATTGATTCCTTAATTTCTCTTTCTGATTTTTCATTGTTAGTATATAGAAATGCAAGTGATTTCTGTGTATTGATTTTGTGTCATGCAACTTTGCTAAATTCACTGATTAGCTCTAGTAATTTTCTGATACTATCTTTAGGGTTTTCTATGTACAGTATCATGTCATCTGCAAAACATTGAGAGTTTTACTTCTTTTCCGATCTGGATTCCTTTTATTTATTTTTATTCTCTGATTGCTGAAGCTAGGACTTCCAGAACTATGTTGAATAATAGTGGTGAAAGTGGACACCCTTGTTTTGTTCATGATCTTAAGGGGAATGCTTTCAGTTTTTCACTACTGAGAATAGTGTTTGCTGTAGGCTTATCATATATGGCCTTTACTATGTTGAGGTAGATTCCGTCTATGCCTTTTTTTTTTTTTAAGAGTTTTAGTAGTAAGTAGGTGCTGAATTTTTTCAGACTTTTTTTGCATCTATTAAGATTATCATATGGTTTTTATCTTTCAATTTGTTAATATAGTGTATCACATTGATAGAAATGTGTATATTGAAGAATCCTTGCATCCCTGGAATAAACCCAACTTGGTCATGTTGTATGAACTTTTTGATGTGTTACTGAATTTTATTTGCTAAAATTTTATTGAGGATGTTTGAATCTATGTTCATCAGTGATATTGGCCGGCAGTTTTCTTTTTTTGTGTTGTCTTTGTCTGGTTTTGGTATCAGAGTGATGGTGGCCTCATAGAATGTGTTTGGAAGTGTTACTTGCTCTGTAATTTTTTGAGCATTTAATCTATTTACATTTAAAGTAATTATTGATATATATGTTTCTATTGCCATTTTCTTAGTTGTTTGGGGTTGATTTTGTAGATCTTTTTTCTTCTGTTGTATTTCTTGATTATATCAGTCCCTTTACATTTGTTGTAAAGCTGGTTTGGTGGTACTGAATTCTCTTAACTTTTGGTTGTCTGAAAAGTTTTTTATTTCTCCATCAGTTTTGAATGAGATCCTTGCCAGGTGCAGTAATCTTGGTTGTAGATTTTTCCCGTTCAGTACTTTAAATATATCCTGCCATTCCCTTCTGGCCTGCAGAGTTTCTGTTGAAAGATCAGCTGTTAAGCGTATGGGGTTTCCCTTGTATGTTACTTGTTGCTTCTCCCTTGCTTTAATGTTCTTTCTTCTTTCAGTCTTTGCTAGTTTGGTTAGCATGTGCCTTGTGTTTCTCCTTGGGTTTATCCTGTATGGGACTCTTTGTGCCTCTTGGACTTGATTGACTATTTCCTTTTCCATGTTGAGAAGTTTTCAACTATAATCTCTTCAAAAAATTTCTCATACCCTTTCTTTTTCTCTTCTTCTTCTGGGACCCCTATAATTTGAATGTTGGTGAGTTTGATATTGTCTCAGAGGTCTCTGAGACTCTCCTCAGTTCTTTTCATTCCTTTTACTTTGTTCTGCTTTTCAGAAGTTATTTCCACTATTTTATCTTCCAGTTCACTGATTCATTCTTCTGTTTCAGATATTCTGCTATTGATTCCTTCTAGAGCATTTTTAATTTCAGTAATTGTGTTGTTTGTCTCTGTATGTTTATTCTTTAATTCTTCTAGGTCTTTGTAAATTGCTTCTTGCATTTTTCTCTGTTTTAATTTCAAGGTTTTTTTTATCATCTTTATTATCGTTATTCTGAATTCTTCTTCAGGTAGTTTGCTTATTTCCTCTTCATTTATTTGGACTTCTGTGTTTCTAGTTTGTTCCCTCATTTGTGCAGTATTTCTCTGCCTTTTCATTTTTTTTCCAACTTATTATGTGTGAGGTCTCCTTTTCCCAGGCTTCAAGGTTGAATGCTTTCTTCCTTTTGGTTTCTGCCCTCCTAAGTTTGGTCCAGTGGTTTGTGTAAACTTCATATAGGGTGAGATTTATGCTGAGTTTTTGTTTGTTTGTTTGTTTTTTCTCTGATGGGCAAGGCTGAGTGAGGTGGTACTCCTGTCTGCTGATGATTGGGCTTGTATTTTTGTTTTGTTTGTTCCTTAGATGAGGCGTCCTGCACAGGGTGCTACTGATGGTTGGGTGATGCCAGGTCTTGTATTCAAGTGGTTTCCTTTGTGTGAGTTCTCACTGTTTGATACTCCCTAGGGTTAGTTCTCTGGTAGTCTAGGGTCTTGGAGTCAGTGCTCCCATTCCAAAGGCTCAGGGCTCCATCTCTGGTCAGGAGTGAGGATTCCACAAGTGGTTTGTTATGGCATTAAGTGAGATTATAAGAAATATCCCAAAGCAAGAAACCAAAGATGAACCCCAGACAAATGGCAGTTATAAAATCAGGCAGATAATAATTAAAATAATGGAATATATATATATACATATTTACTCATAAGCAAAGTAAAAGCAGTTCAACAAAAATAAAGTACAGCAGGTTGACCCAGCTAACAAAGTAAATAAAAAATTATATTTTCCAGTTAAGAATAAAACTAACTAAAGCACAAACTGGGAAACAAAATTAAAGCAGGGTGCCAAGTGGGGAATAAAGCAATGAAAACAAAACTAAAAAATATGTTGAGAGGAAAGGAAAGAAAGAAAAAAAAGAATTGATATGCAAAGTTAAACAGAGGTAGATGAAGAAGACTTATATACATTAAAGATTAACTGCAAGGGGAAAAGAACAGTAGGAAAGGGAAACAAAGGAATAAATGTATAAAAATATAATAGGTTTAAAAAATTTATAAATTTAAATTATAAAAAAGAGAAAAGAAAAAAAGATTGAAGAAGAACGAAAAAGGGAAAAGAAAAAAAAAAGAAAGAAAAGAAAACTCCACAGAACTGCAAAAGCCCAACATAAAGGCAGAGGTTTATAACAATAAAAAGTGTGACTGAATATACACATATACATATACACTCATAAGCAAAATTGAAATAGTCCAACAAAAATAAAGTATGATAGATAGACTCAGAAAACAAAGGAAACCAAAAATTATATGTACCAGAACAAAACTAACTAAAGCACAAACTGGAAAACAAAACTAAAGCAAGCTGCCACTTGGGGAATAAAGCAATGAAAATAAAAGCAACAAAATATTGAGAGAAAAGGAAAGAAAGAAGAGAAAGAAGGAATAGATATGCAAAGCTAAATTGAGGTAGATGAAGAAGATTTATATACATTAAAGATTAACTGCAAGGGGAAAAGAACAGTAGGAAAGCAAACAAAAGAATAAATATAGAAAAAATAATAGGCTTAAAAAATTTAAAAAAGACAAAAGAAAATAAAAGAAAACTCCACAGAACTGCAAAAGCCCAGCACAGAGGCAAAGGTTTATAACAACAATAAAATATGTGACTGAGAAAAAAAAGCTCAAAAGCTTAATTAGATCTCATAGTGCCAATAAAATTGACAACTCCAAGAGAAGGGGAATAAAAGGAAAAGAAAAAAGAAAAAAATCCAAAAGAATCTACAGAACAAGTCAAAACACAAGAATAATAAATGTTTTTCTTGAGTCACTGCTGTCAGAGTCCTCTCTGGGAGTCACAGTCCACCTCACCTCCCTAGGATGTCCTCCAACACTGTGCTGATCTCTGGACCTGCTGTGGGGGCAGCTCAGACTCTAATCTGGTCCTTCTCCTGTGTGTTCTTGCCTCCAATGTCCCCGGCTATCAGAACTAGTGTGTTTTCTTTGTGGGAGCTCTCAATGGCCTTTTATATATTCCATAGACACAGTCTGACTAGTTGATCATGTGGATTTAATCTTCAGCTTGTACAGCTGGTGGGAAGATTTTGGGTCTCCTTCCTTTGCCACACTGCCCCTGGGTTTCAATTGTGGTTTTATTTCCACCTCTGCATGTGGGTCGTCCACTGGGGTTTGCTCCTGAGGCTGCCCTGGAGGACTTGGTCTGCCCTAGTGAGGGCCAGGGGTGGAGGTGGTGCAGCTGCTTGGGTGTCAGGGTTCTGGCAGCACCAGGTACTCAGGGGAGTTGGCAGCTAGGGCAGCAGGAAATATAGTGCCATAGAAGGGTATGGCAATCAGTATTGGCCAATACCCTCCAGTATTCTTGTCTGGAGAACCCCCTCCCTGACAGAGAAGCCTGGCAGGCCACAGTCCATAGGGTCGCAAAGAGTTGAACACTACCAAATTGACCCGGTGAGCATAGGTGCAAGATTTTTTTGCCTGTGGCAGCTCTGCCCCAGTGAGCGTTGAGTGTGAAGGTGGCGCAGCTGCTTGGCTTGTGGGGACCCTGGTGGTGCCAAGTGTGCAGGGACATGGACTGCCTCCACCGCAGGAGTCATGGCCCTCTCAGAGTCTTTTTTTGAGCCTCTTGTAGCTGGCCATCAGAGGGCCTCTTTGGCTAGTCTTTCTCTGTAGCTCTGCTGGTTCAGGCACTTAGAGGGCTCCCTTGCCTGGGGTCCTTCTCTGTTGTTTGGTGGGTCAGGCACATAGAGGGGTCCTTCTGGCTAGGGTCCTACTCTGAGATCGGCACGTCAGGCTCTTAAAGGAGCACCCTGGGTGGGGTCCTACTCTGTAGTTCCCATATCAGTCACTGAAAGGAGAACGCTGGGTGGGGTTCAGTGCTTCAGGTGTTTGGTGGGGCAGCCTCTCTTGTTCAGCTGCCAATGCTGGTGTGTGGGAAGAGAGGGGCTGTGGTGATGGCTCCACCCACTACACGTGACTCGGCAGTATCCCCTTGCTTCCTTGGCTGCCTGGCTTTCCTCCACAGGCTTTTCCCACCACAACCTCCTCCCTCACATCCCTTCAGTTTGTCTCTCTGTAGTCAACAGTAGCCCTCGCTGTGGGATCGCTCCACAGTCCCCAAATCTCTGTCTGGGGTATGCATGGCTGTGGCAAGGACTGTCTGGTTCTCCTTCCATTTAGGCTGCCACAGATCATCTGTTTCGCTCTCAGCTTTAAATGTTTCTCCTCTGACTCAGACAATTGCCCCGATGTGGGGATCAGACCCCTGCTTCAGTTCCCCCACTCGATGGCAGATCCAGTCTTACTAACACTCCTGTTTTCCCCCCTAGTTCCTTCATCCTACCGAGTTTTGTGTGGTTCTGCATATTCTTTTCCTCTGGTCAGGTCCTCCTGTCTGCTCTCAGTCAGTGGTCTGTATACACTTCTGTGTCTGAAGGTGTATTCCTGATATATCTATGGAGAGAGATGTACTCCACTTCCACCTACTCCTCTGCCGTCTTGTTCTCCAGGGATCATGTCTTATTCATTTTTAATCCAACTAGCAAATGTAAGAACTTGAACTTGGGCCTTTGCTACTAAACTCATTACTATTGCTTTATCTTGTTGCCCAGTAGATTTTTTTTTTTTTCAGCAAGAGGTGTTTTCCTAGCATGTTAAAGCTCACACAAGTAAAATATTTGCTTAAATCTGTGTATGTATCACAATAAGGTGGTTATTCATTTTCCCCAGGTTTGCTTTCTAATTTCTTAGTTGAAAAACAAAACTGATTTCTTTCATGCTAAAGATTAGAAAGGTTGATAAGTTAGGGTTAAACCAATCTTTAAGATCTATTTTCAGATACAAGCTATGACAGTCCATAGGGTCACAAAGAGTCTGACATGACTGAAGCAACTTAGTATGTAACATGCATGTCAAAATATGCCAAATATATATGTGTCAAAAAAGGCCCAGAGATTTATGGTGGGCCATGAATGAATTGAAAAATCATGATTCTGAAAGTTTGGCTACAGAAAATTAAACATTGTCAGAAGGACTAATGAAGAACTTACCAACAGAGTGGGAAACCTCCTGACTACTTAGGTGAAGTGCCTAGGATTCAAAATTAAAGGCGGCATCACTCTCGAGGCTCATGTGAGAACCCGACAGTGCCACCAGATTAGGTACCTTCCTTGCCTCATTCTAGCCTTGGTCTTACCTGTAGCATCCTTGTTTCAGAACCTAAAACAATCTTCTTCTTATATTGTGCCTTTGTGCCTTGGAGGCTTTGAGCGATGAGCTTGTGCCCGTCTCACTCTCCGCCATGTCCCCGGCACCTTGTGGAGTAAATAACTTAGCAGGCTCTGGGGCTACCATAGTAGATTGAGCAGTAGGCGGTGTCCAAGTCTTTTAGAGGATACAAGCCGACAGATAATTGCGTTTTGGATTGGATGACCTAGGGTAGAGGAGACAGGTCATGGTATTTCCAAGGCAAGGATGAATCCCCGCTCTTCTCTAGGCAATATTTATAAAAAAACAACAACAACAAAACACCTAACATTTAAATGAACTAGTCTAGTGTGGTGATAAAGGACTAAATGAGGTGGACTTTGGAAGAAATTGCAAATCTTGATTCTGTTATTTATTACTCTATTCTTCCAGCAATCATTTATTGAAATGTTACTTCATGTCATAATTGACAAAGCTTCATTGCTGTGAAGTAGTTTAAAAGTCTGGATCTACATGAACGAGCCCTCTGCACCTAGCTGTAGAAACTTGGGGAAGCTGGTGGTATTGCCTGAGGGAGGCTTCCTGCAGCTGGGCCGGTGTTAGTCCCACCGCACGTAAAGACCCAATATGATTGAAAACGTTGATTACAGTGAGGAAGCATAAACTATAACAGACATTATTTTAACCTAAAATATATAAAAGTGTGTTATTTGCTGATATTTTGACACAAAACCAAAGCCTTTGAGTGTGGCTGCTTTATCCTGGAGTTCATCATCATCTTTTTTGTATAATCAGTGCATCCATCACCTGTGACTTCTTGCTTCAGTTTCTATAAAATGGAGTGAGAAGGCAGATTGGAGGCAATCTATGTGCAGACTCATCTATAATCCCCTGTTCTAGATTTTTACAATCCCCTGTTCTCTAATCTTTAAAAATTTTTCATTCATACCTAATTTACCAGTGATTTTTAATAACTCTGATTTATGATGTTTTTGTAAAACATTTGCCTTCAGTTTAGAAACTAATCTCTTTCTTTTCATATGCATATTTAGTGTTTATAATATACAAATATCTAAAAGTGTATATATATTTATTTTAATGTATATATTTTATTGAAGTATAGTTAACTTACAATGTTTCAGAAGCACAGCAGGGTGATTCAGTTATACATATACACATATATCACCTTTGAAATTATTTTCCATTACAGGTAATCACAAGATATTGACTACAGTTTCCTGCGCTATACAGTTAACCTTTGTTGTTTGCTGTCTATCTATTTTTTAAAAATTAGAAATCTAGCATTCTATTCATACAAGTCAAAGAAGTGGAATCAAAATGCCATAAATTGTTATAATGATGTATCATAATGACAATCAAAATGTCATAAATTTTAGTTAGGCAAAAATTCAGAAGTTTTCTAAAACAAATATTATAGATATTATATATATATATGTATACAAAGATTTCCTACTATGCTTGATAAGGGCTTGAGAAATTACATTAAAAAAAGGAATGGAGAAATTGGAAAACATAAACTAAATGAAATGGGAGCACTGAATATGAAATAGAAAAAGTGAAACAAACTAGATAAAAGTAAAAGATCCGCATATAGCCCAGTTGTTTTTAAACGTGATTGCTCATTAGAAACATATCTGGAGTTCTGGAGGAAAAAAAGCAACACCTGGGCATTTGGGTTCTTCAAAAAGTTTCTAGATAATTCTGACAGGCATCTGGAATTTTAAAAATGATTACAGGTTTTTCTATTAAATAGTAGTTTTGGTGATACTGAGTTCTATTATTTTTTTGTTGACCAATTATGATACAATGGTATTAAGTGAGTAATAGTTACATTACCACAGTAGTGAAAGATGTTTATCAGTTTTCACAATCAGTAAATATTGATTCAGTAAATAAAAGTGTATATTTACAATGCTTATGTAATATATAAATATATAAAATACTATTTAATTAAATTACATAATTACAAGAAGTAACCAGTTGTTTACATCTGCTTTATTGATTATGGCAAAGCCTTTGACTGCGTAGATCACAATAAATTGTGGAAAATTCTTAAAGAGATGGGAATACCAGATTACCTTACCTGCCTCCTTAGAAATCTGTATGCAGGTCAAGAAGTAATAGTTAGAACAGGACATGGAACAACAGACTGGTTCCAAATTGGGAAAGGAGTATGTCAAGGCTGCATATTGTCACCCTGCTTATTTAACTTCTGTGCAGAGTACATCATGAGAAATGCTGGAATGGATGAAGCACAAGTTGAATTAAGACTGCTGGGAGAAATATCAATAACCTCAGATAACACCACCTTTATGGAAGAAAGTGAAGAACTAAAGAGCCTCATGATGAAATGAAAGAGGTCTTCTGGTTCCATCACTTCATGGCAAATAGAAGGGGAAACAATGGAAACAGTGACAGACTATTGTTTTGGACTCTAAAATCACTGCAGATGGTGACTGCAGTCATGAAATTAAAAGACACTTGATCGTTGGAAAAAAAGTTATGACCAACCTAGACAGCATATTAAAAAGCAGAGACATTACTTTGCTGAGGAAGGTCCACCTAGTCAAGGCTATGGTTTTTTCAGTAGTCATGTATGGATGTGAGAGTTGGAATATAAAGAAAACTGAGCACCAAAGAATTGATGCTTTGAACTGTGGTGTTGGGAAGGCTCTTGAGACTACAAAGAGATCAAACCAGTCAATCCTAAAGGAAATCAGTCCTGAGTATTCATTGGAAGGACTGATGCTGAAGCTGAAACTCCAATACTTTGGCCACTTGATACAAAGAACTGACTCACTGGAAAAGATCCTGATGCTGGGAAAGATTGAAGATGGGAGGAGAAGGGAATGGCAGAGGATGAGGTGGTTGGATGGCATCACTGATGATGGACATGAGTTTGAGCAAGCTCCGGGAATTGGTGATGGACAGGGAAGCCTGGTGCGCTGCAGTCCATGGTGTTGCAAAGAGCTGGACACGACTGAGCAACTGAACTAAAACAGTTGTTTGTGTTTTATGTAAAACATAAACATGTAACTGAGAAATGTGCTGGTAACACTGGCTACTGGCTTCACCAGTGTTCAGTGTGCTGTGGCCATCGGTCTGTGTGTCTCACAGAGGAACTGAAGCACTTCAAAATGGAAGTACTCAGCTAGTAGAGGTGGGTTAGGACAATGTCTCCTAAATCCGGGCTGTTTTACCAGTTCCCAAATTTGGTCTTCTACTTTGGGTGGCCAGAAACTCACTCTTGTCAGAAACAAAAGGGAATTAGGCTTAAGATGCTGACTCAGATTAATGAATTCACAGAGGCAGTTTATTAGCAGTTCATTTGCAATGAGGGATAACTGTCAAAAGGCCCAGGCTATCAGAGTCTGCCTGGTGAGCTTTTTCCTCCCTGTGTTATCTCAGCCCCTTTTATTTTTTATTCCTTCATTACATAATCTGTAATTATTATAATGCCTTCTCATCTGGTAATTGCAACTGAGGGTTGAAAGAGGATTTTAAAAATAGTTACAACAGGCTTTTCTTTTTAGATTCACAGCCAAATTGAGGGGAAGGCACAGAGATTTCCCACGTAGCCTCTGCCCTCTTCATCCTTCCCCATACCAATGTCACTAACCAGTATGGTACCTTTGCTACAATTGATGAACACATCTTAGTCCCCTAAAGTCTATAGTTCACATTAGGGTTCTCTTTCAGTGTTGTACATTTGGACAAATATATAATGATATAGACCCATCATTATGGTAACATGCAGAGTATTTTCACTGTCCTAAAAAGCCTCTGTGTTCCACTTTACCCTCTGTGTCCCCTAACCTGGAACAACCACTAATCTTTTGCTGCCTCCATAGTTGTGCCTTTTCCAGAATGCTATATAAATTGTAATCATATAATGCGTAGCCTTTTCAGATTGGT
The DNA here is from genome assembly GCA_007570785.1 of Antilocapra americana. NCBI lineage: Eukaryota > Metazoa > Chordata > Mammalia > Artiodactyla > Antilocapridae > Antilocapra > Antilocapra americana. Next base: position 31,818,245 of record ML663009.1, on the reverse strand, counting down.
TTCTATATTGGTTTCATACATTCAGTAATATATGCTTTTGAACTGTGGTGTTGGAGAAGACTCTTGAGAGTCCCTTGGACTGCAAGGAGATCCAACCAGTCCCTCTTAAAGGAAATCAGTCCTGAATATTCATTAGCAGGACTGATGCTGAAGCTGAAATTCCAATACTTTGGCCTCCTGATGTGAAGAACTGACTCGTTTGAAAAGACCCTGATGTTGGGAAAGATTGAAGTGGGAGGAGAAGGGGATGACAGAGGATGAGATGATTGGATGGCATCACTGACGCAATGGACATGAATTTGAGTAAACTCTGGGAGTTGATGATGAACAGGGAGGCCTGGCGTGCTGCAGTCCATGGGGTCGCAGAGATTCGGACACTACTGAGTGACTGAACTGAACTGAAATGATGCATTTAAATTTCTCCATGTCTTTTCACAGCTTGATAGCTCACTTTTTAAGTGCTAAATAATATACTATTGTCAATGTATCACAGTTCATTTATCTATCACCTATTGAAAGACATCTTGCTTCTAAGTTCTGGCAATTATAAATAAAGCTACTGTAAACGTCTGTGTGCAGGTTTTTGTAGGACATACATTTCCAGTGCATTTGGGTGAATACCAAGGTGAACAAAGATTTTTGTTGGTTTGTCTTTGTTATTACTGTTATTCTTTTAACAATGAAAGAGACTTGTGGAGTTTACAGGCCACTGGACAGAATGTGATAGAAAATAAAAACTGAAGTTTCAAGGATGGTACAGATAGCGGTACTGAGCCCTGAGCAAGGTTGGTTCAGCACTTGGTTCAGTGATAATTCTTAGGTGGGAGGAGGGATTCCTTACTAGTTTTAATTGAAAGAAGAGAGGAAAGATGTGGAGATAGTAAGTTGGCAGGAAATTGAGAGGGTTCTCACCATCTCTTCTGTTTTCCTGATGAAATGACAGGTAGTGTCTTGAGGGTTTCAGAAGAGTGGTGGAGGCCTGAAAAGCAATTTTAGAGAAAAACCTTTTTCACCAGGGAAATATTCAAGCTGACGGGCTTTGGGAGGTCCAGTTGGGGCTGGAGGCTATGACTGACTGTGGCCTAAATCTCTAACCACCCACAGATCTCAGAGGCAGTCATGGGAAGGTCAGGGTTGGCTTGTTCTAGGGCAGGTTTGTCAGGTGGTTGTATGAATTGTAACATTGGCAAGAATGTGGTTGAAGCAGTGGCTTCTCTGAAGCTTCCTTTGTCCATGTTCTTGCATTCTGGATGCTTGTCTGCAATGAAGTGGCTGGCTGGGTGAGTGAAGTGAGGCTAGTGATGGGGTAACACATATCTGATGGCATTTTAGGGCAGATTGTTGGACTTGTACTGAAGCACTCCAAAAGTGCTGATCATGCATCTTAGGATTTGGCAATTCAACAACTTAGGTCAATAGACACTGAGAGCTTTTTGTGGACCAGTGCCAGTGCTGGGAAATATAAAAATGAATAGCAAGAGGGTCCTGTCCTATGTTCTAGGAATTTACAATCTAGTGGGAGAGACAGATGAGACATTACATGGAAAAAGTATAATGTGTCAAGTCCAAAGACAAAGACATTTGCCTGGGGTTGTGGCTTCCCAGGGAAGGAGAGACACTGGCTCAAGTGTTTGGCCACCACGCTAGAGGAGCCACAGGCAGAAAGATGCTAGCACCGGTCTAGTCAGAAGGGATGCCTGGAAATCAGCATGTCTGGGCAGGGCTGACGTGCTAGCTTCCTTTCTAGAAGCTGGGGCAGGCTCAGGAGAGAGCCGGCAGGTTCCCTCGGAAGGTTGTAGGACCAGCAGGGTTCAACTTGGCTGGGATGAGCTTCCCCAGGTGCCCCTGCCAGGCCACCTTGGTACCACAGTGTGGGTTCTCCATGGCCAGGCGCCTAATAGGAACAACACAGAGCTGTGGCAGGTGGTATTCTGAATCAGAGCACAGGGATTTGCTGTAGAACCTTCCTCAGCAAGGAATCTGAATGCTTTGGACTCATGCTCAGATCTCACGTCTCTATAGAGCCTCAGAGTCACGTGACCTCTTGAAATAGACCCTCAGGTAACGTCAGGAGGCAGTACATGTCGAGGCCTTCTGTGCATTTCACCCCTGGGGGAATTAATAGTAATAATAATAATAATAATAATAGCAGCAAATAATACTACTACTGACATTCATTAAGTGCTTGCTAAATGAGGAATTTTTGGTTTTATTGCTGAGACAAGTTGTATAGTAGATGTTAGGCACTCCCCATCCCCTTTTAAAAAATGTAATGATTCAGGGTTTGAAGAGGTTGAGCATCTTGCTCAGGGTCACACAGGTGGAGATGACAGTGCTGAGGATGTCTAAAGTCAAAGTTCACCCTCTTGACCATAGCTGCCTGCTGCTCCAGAGACATTTTATTCATACTTTTGTGCCATAGCTTTGCAGTATCAAGTCACCTTTCTCTCCAGGCCCACACCTATGGAAACAGAGGTTCTGAGCCTCGTGGTGCGTGGAGCCTCTAACCAGTGTTTACTTGTTTTTCCTCTACTCTTCTCTCTGTACCCCATGTAGCTGCACTGTTCAGTCTCCTTTATGAGATGACAGGATGGGTGAGAGAATACAATGATGCCTTTGGATTATTATTACAGCCCAGACCACATGGAGGAAAAAGCAGACTGGAGAGAAAGTGTTTCAAACCCCTATGTTTGTTAAGGTAGCTATGATGTGACCTACTAGTGAGTTTATAGAAAGGAGCTGTTTAGGTCAGGGACTGGGATTACCCCTATATAAGCTGGATGGCTGGACCCAGAAACCAGTTCAGGAAGGCCCGACTGAGACTGAGGCCAAGCAGCGCTGTTTGCCTTCTGATGTGCCCCTCTGCACGCCAAGCTTCTTGGTGCCCTTTGGCCATCCCTCGGCACTGTGCTTATCCCTCATTATTAAGAATGATCACCTCTCACTCTTAGGCAGCACTCTACACTTTATACAGACTTTTTACATACATGGCTTCTCACCACAGCCATGAGAAAAGAAAGCCAGGGTAGGACATTTTATAAATAATTATTAGAGGGTTTATACAGGTATTAAGTGGTAGAACAAGAACTCAAACATAACCCTCTAGCTCTCAACTCTATGGCCTTTTTACTGTTCTTAATAATATCCAGACCCGTCTGCTCGGTCTTCCATCTCCTCAGGGTCTGAAAATTCTCAGGCTTATGCATCACTACTATCAGTATGTTTTAAGGTTCTGGCAACAGAAATACTTAATATCTGGTAGAAATTCCTGGGACAGGTGAGTTACTTAGCATTGGAAGTCTAATATTTCCATTGTTTAGCCAATGGGTCCTGTCACATACCAGGGCATGTGGATATGCATACTCACTGCTCTGCCAAAGTCATACTCTGCTGTTGGTGGGTCAGAACTCTACCTCTTATAGGAGAAGCAATACAATTTTTATTAGTTTGCTGTTTTGAAGAAGTACCTTTGGTAACTATATGGCTATACTATACTTCCTCTTCATGGGTAAGCCAGCCAAGGGAAGAGACTTTGAGGGAGCTAAGGATGGATATGGACATTATTTTAGAAATAACCATAGAGAATGTGGGCTTCCCTGTTGGCTCAGATGGTAAAGAATTTGCTTGCAATGCAGGAGACCTGGTTTGAGCCCTGGGTCAGAAAGATTCCCCGGGAGGAGGGAATGGCAACTCACTCCAGGCCTGGAGGAAGTGGTAGTCAAGGTTAGTTCATTGGCTCAGTGACACTCCAGAGACAGTTTCTTCCAGTCGTTCTTGCCTCTCATAGCTGTGTGTGGCAATGTCTTCCCTTAAGGTTGCAAGATACCCGTTTCAGTTTCAAGTGTCATATCTCCCATGAAAGTGTAGAAAAGAGGAATTCAGAGGGTATATGGGTGGTGAAAGGGGGTTTTGTTTGGGAGTCTCTGTGTTTTCTTTCTTTCTTTTTTCTTTTTTTATAAATTAAGATTAAAATTTTATAGCAGTTTTAGGTTCATAGTAAAATTAAGGGGAAGATACAGACATTTCCCATATACTCCCTGATTTACCTAGTTGATTTTCCCATAGATCTCACAGGACCCTGACTACAAGGAAAGCTAGGAAAGTGAGGATTCTGTGTTCATAATCTCTGTGGTGGGAGGTGATTTGAGAGAAGAGGGTTGGAAATGCCTGCTGGGTGACCAGCCATCCCTCATTGTCAGTCACTCACCAGAGTGCTGCACTTGTTACAACTGATAAACTTATATTGACACATCATAATCAACCAAAGTCCATAGGTTAGATTACAGTTTACTCTTGGTGTTATATATCCTATGAATTTGTACAAATGTATAATGATACATATCCACCATTATGATGTCATATATTTTCACTCCCTTAAAAATCATCTGTGTTCTGCCCATTCACCCCTTATTGCCTGTCCAGCCCCTGGCAGCCACTGATCTTTTTGCTCTCTCTGTAGTTTTGCCTTTTCCAGAGTGGCATATACTTGGAATCATATAGTATGCAAGCTTCAGATTAGCTTCTTTCACTTAGTAATTGGCATTTAAATTTTCTTCATGTTTTTTCATGGATTAATAACTCTTTAGTGTTAAATGATATCCCATTGTCTGGATGTACACAGTTTACTTACCCACAGTACTTACCCATTACTCTAGGACATCTTGGTTGCTCCTAAGTTTTGACAGTTATGAACATCTATGTGCAAGTTTTCATTGCTTCAAATCCTCACCAGAATTTGGCATCATCAATGTTTCAGATTTTGGCCATCCGAGTAAATGTGATAGGACATTCTGTTAGTGGTATCTCACGGTTTTTTAAAATTTGTATTTCCCTCATACACATATGAAATATCTTTTCATAGGTGTATTTGCCATCTTTATATCGTCTTTGGTAAGATGTCCACTAAGGTCTTTGGCCTATTTTTAATCAGATTTGTTGGCATTCTTATTGTTGAGTCTCAATGGCTATTTGTGTAATTTGAATTAATAGTTCTTTATCAGATTGTCTCTGTGTTTTGAAGATGAAACTTATCCAGACGCCTCCATTTCCAGTTGATTTCCCCATATATATCACAGGACCCTGGCTACAAGGAAAGCTAGGAAAAGGAGGATTCAGTGTTCACAGCCTCTGCAGTTGGTGGTGATTTGCGAGAAAAGGGTTGGGAATGGCTGCAGGGTGGTCAGTCGTTGTACACGACCACTGGAGATAAGGAGGTCCTGAGAAATGATGGGGGTTTTCTGGGGTCCCATGAACAGTAGGAGCTAGATCTAAAATCTACAGCTTTAGTCGGGTATCCAAAATGGGCAATCTAGAATGTGGAGGGGGATCTCTTCTGTTCCAGGGTGACTCTTATTCCCATCTGCTCCACAGAGATCACATGGCCTGGGTTTTTGGCTAGTTGAGACCCCACAGCTGTAACTTGAGGCCTGGTTCCTGATGCAGCAAGGTGGTCTTAGTGGCCAAGGGACTATCAATTTTTCTTTTTTCTCTTTGCCTTCAGGCTATGATACCACGTCAGTTGTGTGGTCATCACAGCAAATGCTGGTGTTTCTTCTGTCAGAATTCATCTTTTGCAAGTTGTTAGTGTTTTTTTTGTTGTTGTTGTTGGTCAAAGGACAAAAGAGAAGCACTTGAGTCTCTAATTCCCCTAAGGTGAGCTATTTTAGAAATCCTCATAAAGTCAGGTAGAAACAGATCACAGCCCAGATCAATAACTACCTCCTGGACTGAGAGCAGAAAATGGTTTATTTATGTGCCTGGGATGTTGTTGAGTGCATGCTCAATACCCAGGCCTTTGGCCACATGGGCATAGATAACGCCAAGCAGTGAATTATTAAAACCAAGAGAGACTTGCTTGATTCACGTCTCCTGTGTTGATGCTGAAAAAAGCAGCTTCTACTCTCTTGACTTCCTTGAAAAACTTCCCAGAGCTGTGATTTGGAATTACTTTGTGCCAAATATCTTAAGTGCAGTATAGGTCAAACCCATCACATATAATAACTGTATTCCTGGGAAGGGATTTGTAGATTCTATTTGGTAAAATCACATCATGCTTCAATTGCACTGGAGAAGCAGAAAAGTTAAAGAAACCATAAAGCCTGCTCCTTTGCACAGAGATGGTTCATTTTGTAATGTTGTTTTAATGATAATAAACTCTGTCCTACATATCTGTTTAATGTGTGATATACTTAGTGGGAATTTCTAGAAGTGGAGACACACTGTGTTTCTTTTTTCCTTTGAGTTTTATTGAGATATAATTGATATACAGCAATATACAAGTTTAAGGTATACGGCATAATGATCTGACTTACACCATGCAGTTATTATCACAATAAATTCAGTAAACATCATTTCACATAGACAAAAAAACTAAAGAAATAGAAAAGATTTTCCTTGTGGTGAGAATTCAAGATTTACTCTCTTAACTTTCATATATAGCATATAGTAGTGCTAATTTTATTTGTCATGTTGTACATTACATTTCTAGTACTATTAAATTTTAACTGGTTCATGGTGGCTTTTTGACTGCCTTCATCCAATTACCCCAACCACCACCCACTGCCTCTGGTAACCACAAATCTCATCTCTTTTCCTACGAGCTTGTTTGTTTCTGAAGCATAACTGACCTATAACACGATGTTAGCTCCTGTCACACCACACAGTGAGTCAATGTTTTTATACATTTCAAAATGGTTGCCAGATTCCCCGCACTGTAGTATCATACCTATGACTCATTCAGCTTGCAACTGGAAGTTTGTGCCTCTTAATCCCCTTATCTAGTTCTTCTACTCCCCACCTCACTTCCTGCTGGCAACCACCTAGTCTCTGTATCTATAACTGTGTTTCTGTTTTGTTATTTAGATTCCTCATTTAAATCATGCAGTATTTGTCTTTCTCTAACTGAATCATTATGCGTAATAAATATGTTAGGTTCATTTTTTTCATCCATTTATATATATATATATAATACATATATAAGTTACATGTTATATATATGTATATATATATCTATATATCTATAAATTTCGTCTTTGTTATCCATTCATCTATTGATGAGCACTTAGGTTGCTTCCATATCCTGGCTATTGTAAATAATCCTGCAATGAACATAGGGGTGCATATATCTTTTCTCATTAGTGTTTTTTCTTGATAAATGATCAAGAATAGAATCTCTGGGTCATATAATAGTTCTATTTTTAATTTTTTGAGGAATATCTATATTGTTTCCCATGGTGGTTGTACCAGTTTACATTCTCAGTGATACTTGTTACTTTCTCTCTTTTTTATAATAGCCATTCTGACAGGTTTGAGGTGATCCCTCATTGTGGTTGTAACTTGCATTTACTTGATTAGTAACAATGAACGTTTTTATGTTCTTGTTGGCTTTCTGTATTTTTCCATGAAAAATATGTTGATTCAGGTCAGGTCTTCTGTCCATTTTTTAATCGGATTGTTTTTTGATGTTGAGTTGTATGTATATTTTGGATATTAACCCCTTAATGCATATGTTATTTGCAAATATCTTCTTCCAATCAGTAGGTGGCCTTTTTGTATTATTGATAGCTTTCTTCATTGTTCAAAAGCTTTTTAGTTTGATATAGTCCCATTTGTTTATTTTTGCTTTTGAGAGACACATCAAAAAACTATTAATAAGACTGATGTCAAAGAGCTTACTGCCTATATTTTCTTCTAGAAATTTTATGGTTTCAGGTCTTATATTTAAATCTTTAATCCATTTTGAATTTATTTTTGTGCATGATGTGAGAGAGTAGTCTAGTTTGATTCTTTAGCATATAGCTGTCCAGTTTTCTCAACACCATTCATTGAAGAGGCTCTGTTTCTCCCATTGTATATTGTTGCCTTCTTTTGTCATAGATTAAATGACCATCTATGGTGTGCTGCTGCTGCTAAGTCACTTCAGTCGTGTCCGACTCTGTGCGACCCTATAGATGGCAGCCCACCAGGCTCCGACGTCCCTGGGATTCTCCAGGCAAGAACACTGGAGTGGGTGTTCTTAAAATTGAAAAGTGAAAGTGAAGTCGCGGTGTGGGTACCCGTAAGTGTGGGTTCATTTCTGGGCTTCCTGTTCTGCTCCATTGATCTATGTGTCTGTTATTGTGCCAGTGTAATACTGTTTTGATGATTGTAGTTTGTTTGAAATCAGGAAATGTAATATCTCTAGCTTTGATTTTCTTTCTGAAGATGATTTTGACTGTTCAAGATCTTTTGTGTTTCCATACAAATTTTAGAATTATTTGTTCTCACTCTATGAAAATTTCAGTTGGTACTTTGACAGGGATTGCACTGAATCTATAGATTGCCTTGGGTGATATATATATATTTTTAAAAATTTTTTTTACTTTATTGTGTTGGTTTTGCCATACATTGACATGAAACCGCCATGGGTATACATATGCTCCCCCTCCAGAGCCCTCCTCCCTCCTCCCTCCCGATTCCCTCCCCCTGGGACATCTCGGTGTATCAGCCCCAAGCATCAAACCTGGGCTGGCGATTGATTTCACATATGATAATTAACATGTTTCAATGCCATTCTCCCATATCATCCCACCTTTGCCCTCTTCCACAGAGTCCACGAGACTGTTCTATACGTCTGCGTTTCTTTTGCTGTCTCGCATGCAGGGTTCTCATTACCATCTTTCTAAATTCCATATATATGCGTTAGTATACTGTATTTTTGTTTTTCCTTCTGGCTTACTTCACTCTGGATAATAGGCTCCAGTTCCATCCACCTGAGTAGAACTGATTCAAATGAATTTTTTTTTTAATGCTGAGTAATATTCCATTGTGTATATGTACCACAGCTTTCTTATCCATTCGTCAGTTGATGGGCATCTAGGTTGCTTCCATGTCCTGGCTATTGTAAACAATACGGCGATGAACATTGGGGTACACGTAGCTCTTTCACTTCTGGTTTCCTCTGTGTGTATGCCCAGCAGTGGGATTGCTGGGTCATATGGCAGTTTTATTACCAGTTTTTTAAGGAATCTCCACACTGTTCTCCATAGTGGCTGTACTAGCAGGATCCTCTATGACCCACCTCCCAGAATATTATCGGAAATAAAAGCACGAATAAACAAATGGGACCTAATTAAAATTAAAAGCTTCTGCACAACAAAGGAAACTATAAGCAAGGTGAAAAGGCAGCCTTCAGAATGGGAGAAAATAATAGCCAATGAAGCAACGGACAAACAATTAATCTCAAAAATATACAAGCAACTCCTGCAGCTCCATTCTAGAAAAATAAACGACCCAATCAAAAAGTGGGCCAAAGAACTTAACAGACATTTCTCCAAAGAAGACATAAAAATGGCTAACAAACACATGAAAAGATGCTCAACATCACTCATTATCAGAGAAATGTAAATCAAAACCACAATGAGGTACCACTTTACACCAGTCAGAATGGCTGCCATCCAAAAGTCTACAAGCAATAAATGCCGGAGAGGATGTGGAGAAAAGAGAACCCTCTTACACTCTTGGGTAATATTTTAACAACATTATTTCTTCCAATCCAAGAACCTGGTATATCTTTCCATCTGTTTGTGTCATCTTCAGTTTCTTTCATCAGTGTCTTTTTGTTTTCAATTATAGATCTTTAACCTCCTTAGTTAGATTTATTCCTAGGTATTTTATCCTTTCTGATGCAATTGTAGATGAAATTGATTTCTTAATTTCTCTCTCATAGTTTGTTGTTAGTGTATAAAGACAACAAGTTTCTTTTTTAAAATATAACTTATTTATTTTTGGCTGTGCTGGGTCTTCATTGCCGTGTGGACTAACCTCTCGCTGCGGTGCACAGCCTGCAGTGCAGGCTCTGGGGTGTGCAGGCGTCAGTAGCTGCAGCACGTGGGCTCGGTAGTTGGGGCTCCTGGACCTTAGGACACATGCTTAATATTTGTGGTGCATGGGCTTAGTGGCTCCACAGCATAGGGGATCAGGATCCCTGATCTTCCTGAATTGGGGACTGAACCTGTGTCTCCTGCATTGACAGGCACTGAGCCACCAAGGAACTCCCAACAAATTTCTGTTAATATATTTCAACAAAATTAATGAGTTCTGGTATATTTTTTTTGTGTGTGGTGTCTTTTAGGATTTCCTATGTAAATATCTTGTCATCTGCACACAGTGACAGCTCTCCTTTTTCCTTTTCCATTTAGATTCCTCTTATATTTCTTGTCTGATTGCTGTGCCTAGGACTTTCAATACTGTATTGAACAAAAGCGGCAATGTATAGGCATCCTTGTCTTCTTATTCCTGTCCCTAGAGGAAATATTTTAGCTTTTTACCATTAAGTGTGATGTTAGCTGTGGATTTGTAATATGTGGACTTTTTGTTATTTTGATACATCCTCCCTCTGTACCCATGTTGTTGAGAGTATTTATCATAAATGAATGTTGAATTTTGTTAAAAACTTTTTCTGCATCTATTTAGATGATCATCTAATTTCTCTTCTTCAATTTGTTAATGTGGAGTATAACACTGGTTAATTTGCAGACATTAAACCACTCTTGCATCTCTGGGATAAATCTACCTGACCATGATATATGATCCTTTTAATGTATTATTGATACCAGTTTGCTAATAACTTCGTTGATGATCTGTGCACCTAAGTTTATTAGTGATATTGTCCTATAATTTTCTTTCTTTTGGTAATATCTTTGTTTGGTTTTGGTATCAGGGTGATGCTGACCTCATGGAATGGGTTTGGAAGCATTTTTTCCTCTGCAATTTTTTTGAAATAGTTTGAGAAGAATCTCCTTTGATTCTTCTGTATATGGTAGAATTCATCTGTGAAGTCTTCTGGTCCTGAACTTTTGTTTGTTGGGACACTTTAAAAATTACTAATTCAGTTTCATTACTGGTAATTGGTCTTTATTTTTTTCTGATTTAGTCTTGGGAGATTGTACACTTCTGGGAATCTGTCCATTTCTTTTAGATTGTCCGTTTTATTGGTGTTTGTTTGTAGTACTTGCTTATTTTTGTATTTCTGTGGTGTCAGTTGTAACTTCTCCTTTTTGATTTTTGATTTTATTTATTTGGGCCTTCTCTTTTTTATTGATGAATCTGGTTAAAGGTTTATCAATTTTGTTTAAGTTTTTTAAGAACTAGCCCTTTGTTTCATTGTTCTTTTCTTTGTGTACCATTTATTTCTGTTCTGATCTTCATAATTTCTTTTCTTCTATTAACTTTGGGTTTTGTTTATTCGTTTCCTAGTTCATTCAGGTGTAGAGTTAGGTTGTTTATTTGAGATTTTTCTTGCTTCTTTGAATTGTTATTAACTTCCCTCTTAGAACTGCTTTTGCTGTATTCTATAGATTGTAGATTATTGTGTTTCTATTTTCATTTGTCTCCTGGTATTTTTTTAAAGTTTCTTCTTTGATTCCTTCAGTTCTCCATTGGTTATTTAGTAGTTTATTGCTTAGCCTCCAGATGTCTTATTTTTTTCACATTGCTTGGGTAGTTGATTTCTAGTCCCATAGCACTGTGGTCAGAAAAGATGCTTGATATAATTTCAATTTTTAAAAATTTACTGAGACTTCTTCTGTGTCATAGCATATGATCTCTCCTGGAAAATGTTCCATGTGAGCTTGAAAAGAATGTATATTTTGCTGCTTTGAGATGAAATATTCTATATATATCTATTAAAGCCATTTAGTCTGAAATGTCATATAAGGCCAGTGATTTTCTGAATGATATAAGTGGAGTGTTGCTGCTGCTGCTGCTGCTAAGTCACTTCAGTCGTGTCCAACTCTGTGCGACCCTAAAGACGGAGCCCACCAGGCTCCGCCGTCCCTGGGATTCTCCAGGCAAGAACACTGGAGTGGGTTGCCATTTCCTTCTCCAATGCATGAAAGCGAAAAGGGAAAGTGAAGTCGCTCGGTTGTGTGCAGACCCCATGGACTGCAGCCTACCAGGCTCCTCCATCCATGGGATTTTCCAGGCAAGAGTACTGGAGTGGGGTGCCATTGCCTTCTCCGAGTGGAGTGTTGAAAGTTCCTTATTATTGTGCTACTGCCAATTTCTCCCTTTATGTCTGTTACTATTTGTTTTATATGTTTATGTGTCTTATGTTGGGTGCAGGTATATTTATAATTATTATATCTGCATGTTGAATTAATCCCTTGATAATTACCCTTCTTGTCTCTTGTTATAGTCTTTATTTTAAAGTCTATTTTGTTTAAAACTTGGCTTTATTTTCTTCTTCATTTGCATGGGATATCTTGTTCTGTCCCTTCTCTTTCAGTCTGTATGTGTCTTTAAATTTAAAGTAAGTCTCTTATAGGCAGCATATATGTAGATATTGTTTTTATATTCAATCAGCTACTCTCTATCTTTTGAATTGAGCATTTAGTCCATTTACACTTATGTTAATTATTGATAGGTAGGCACTTTTTATCATTTTGTTAATTGTTTTGGTGTTGTTTTTCTAGTTCTTTTTGTTTTCTTTGCTCCCTTTTCTTGTGTTTGATGGCTATTTATTTCTATTTATTTGACAAGTTGGTTACATTTCCTGACCTTGTAGAAATGATCCTAGGACAAGATGTTCTATACTTCTCAGCAGCACACTCTCCTCTGGTCACTTGAGCTCTATGCTCTTGAGTTTCTCCCAGTTTGGGCTGTATGGGTCCTTCTGTTGTGGCTGAGTACTACAGGTGGTCTGGTATGCATCACTGGCTGCTTATCTGGTTGGCTGCCAGTCCTTATTTTTTTGTGGAGGCTGCTGTCTGCTGGCAGAGAAGGCTGGCTCATGATGCAGCTGGCTGTAGATCCCTAGGGAGTCCTGGGGCTAGTGTTAGCCCACTGGTGGGCAGAGCTGACCTCCAGGGTAGGTGGTTGTGGGATTGGGGATCTTGGATATAGTTTTGGTCTGCTGCTGGGTGGGGCCTCTTGCTGACATGGCTGGCTGTGGGGTGTCCCAAAGCTGGTTGGCCTGCTGGTGAGTAGGGCTGGATCCCAGGCTAAGGGGCTCAATGTATCCCAGAGCTGCTGTTGGCCTGCTAGTGGGCATGGCCTAAGTGTGGAGAGTCCTGGGCTGGTCCTGGCCTGTTAGTGGGTAGTCTGGGTCCTGACACAGCAGACTGTGGGGCTGTGGAGGTCCTGGGATTAGTATCTAACCTGGAATTGGTGCTGCTTGGGGGCAAAGCCTAGTTCTAGTCCCCCTGGCTGCAGGGCTCTGGACTCATGGGTGATAGCCAGTACGTTGCTGTTTGGGACCAAGCCCTGGGCCCTCTGATGGGGGCTTAAGGCAGCAAGGTGCAGGTGGGTGGCTGTACCCAGCTTTTTGCTTGGCCTGAGATGTCTCAGTACTGGTGCTGACAGGCTGGTGAGTGGGGCCGGGATTGTACTAGTTAGCTACAGGGAAGATTCCAAAATGGCACTTGCCAGCACCAGTGTCCTTGTGGGAGGACGAGCTTACAGATATGATTGCTGCCAGTGTTCATGCCCCCAGTGTGAGCTCCAGTTGCTCCTACTCTCCAGGAGGTTCTCCAAGATCAACAGGTAGGTATGATCCAGGCTCCTTTCAAATTACTGCTTCTACCCCAAGTCCTGATGTGTGTGAGATTTTGTATGTGCTTTTTAAGAGTGGAGGGGCCACACTATATTTCCACAGTATGAATGGTAGGAGGACCCTGGGGTATTTGTTTTTCTGTACCTTGGGCCATGAGCTTCTGCTTAACAGTAGATGAAAGGATGAAAATATATGAGAAGTTACTTTTAAAGACTTCCAGTGTGATTGAGGAGGTCCAGAAGAGCATGGAGGGAAATTAACATTAGTGTAGAAAATAGAAAACAGAAGGGTACCTTTGGGTAAATTCTAATTGGTATGTATAGGACTTTGTGATCCTCCATTCAGAAGATAGGGAGTGTCCCACAGACAGACTACGCGATTGCTGGGACCGTGATTGTTGCATCTCACTGTAATGAATGAAAAGCTGTCCTAGCTTGGTGTATCTTTCAGTCCTCAGTGCTAATATCCGCTCTCTGTTCTTCCTGCCCCCTTTGCTAGCTTCGCTAGTCCTGAAGTCTATGCAGTGCAGGCACCTGGAAGTTTTTCTTTAAATCCCTTTGCCAGGTGGAATTAGAGCTCTGCCTTTCCACTCCCCCCCCTCATTTTTTTTTGCATATTTCCTAGGCACATCCCAAGTGTAGGAATTTCCAGAGGAAGATGTATCATTTCCGTCATATCTGGTCTCCTTTTCTTGGAATTTTCTGCCATCCTTAGACTGTATTTCTTTGCTTCCACAAGTGAAGGATCATACTTTTTCTCATTCTTCAAACAACCAGCCTTTTGGACCTCAGTGCTTTTGTTCATGCTCTGCCTTGGCCTGAAATCTACCCACCCCAACTCCCTGTCACTGGGTAAGATGTTTTTGGTTTCAAGAGGGAAACAAAGTAAGCTCACTTACATGAAAAAGAGAAAACTTACTGAGAAGACAAATAAGAAAGCTCAGTGAACTGAAGGGCAGTAACTGGGCCTTAGGAACCAGGAACTGAAAGGCAGTAGAAATTCAGGCAGTATTTTCTGTCTCATATTTCTCCCTTCTTTTTGCCTCTGCCCACTTCATTCTTTGCTCTTTGTGGACTGATTTCCTTTGTTCTCTGTCCTCAAGATGGAAGACGTGGCCTCCTTCTAGCTCCCAAGTTTACAAGCAATAGACTCAGCTTCCCAGAGAGGCTAATGTTCTCTTTCATTCTGGGTCCCGATCCCAAACTCCAAAGAAGGTAGTCTGCTTGGTCTATTTTGTGTCAGTGGCCCTTGGCTGAAAAAATTAGCTGTGTCCAGGGGTCAGGATCAAGCAATAGATACATAATATACTATTAATACCATGCCTCTGGGCAAGATGAGCAACTTCCAAAGAACAAGAGTGGATAAGTCACAGGATGCCTGCTATTTCTTTCTCCATGCCTGTGAGATAAAGAGCCTTCCTTCCTTCCTTCTTTATTTTCTCATATCAGTACAATCAGTAAATTTCTCAGGCAAGGTGCTAGTGCTACAAATACAGTGTTGAATAAAACCTAGTCCCTACCTCAGAAATCTCACAGCTGAGCAGAGAATATAAACACAGGAAAATTTCTACTTATCCTTTACAACCCAATTCAAATATCGCCCACATTATTTGGAGGTCTTCTCTGACCTTCTCCCTGTTCCCAGTTCTCATAGCTTTGTTGGTGTTACCCTCTTTCTTAATTCCCTATGGTGCCATGTACCTACCTCTGCTGTAAAAATCACATTTTGTTACAGTTTGCTTTTATGATTTTATTGTGTTTTTTGTTGTTGTTCAGAAAATGTCTGTTGATTGAAAGAGTGAGGTCTTTAGGCCTCTACCTCCTCTGAGGTGTAAGGCTGATGAGGAAATACTGTGTCTCTGCATGTATCAGGACACATTGCTTGACATCTCTTGAGAAGGCAGGGCTACCATGGACACACAGCCTGTTTCATATGAATAAGAGTTGGAGGATTTAGCCTGCTGCCCACAAGAGTAGTAATTGATAGTCCTCAATAGTCACAGTGGGAAATAGCTCAGTTTTTTTATATTACAAAAAAGTTAAATCAGACCATTAGCTTCATGGGTTTTTTGATTCTGGGTTTTCCTTCTTAAAAGCGAGGCTTAATACCAATGTCTCTCCCTTCTGAATCTTCCATTATTCATTATTTCTTTTCCCCATCAAGTTCCTATCTGTGATAAGCTCCGATTGGCTGTATCAAAATTCTTAGTTTATTGAAGGATAAAATAAGTAAGATAAAATTTACCCAAAGCACACTTTGAGTGATTCACAGAACAATTAGCAGTACCCAAGTTTGATTTAAATGATATTTTTTAAATGAGAAAATTTCTTAAAGTACTTAGCCAGGGCTTGTTATGTTCATAGAACTGACTCATGGTCCTTTTGGATTTTTGAGTGAATGTCATTGTTAGTTTTCAGTTTGCAACAATACATAATTGGCATCCAAGAGCTCTACATTTTTTATTTTTTCCCCACGAGTCAGCTCTGAGTGGCAGGAGGCAGAACATTTCTCCTGTGCCTCTGCTTCCCTTCTAAGCAGTTCCTTGCCTCCTTTTCTGGGTTGTATATTCTGAGGTGGTGGATGATTAGGACATTTGATAGAGGAGTTTTTTTGTTGTTGTTGTTGCATTTGCTGTGGCATTCTTTTCCTTTGCATTTTTTTATTCCACATTAAAAAAAAAACACTTTTGTTTTGTATTGAGGTATAGCCAATTAACAGTGTTGTGATAGTTTCAGGCGAATGGCAAAGGGACTCAGTCATACATATAAATGTATCTATTCTCTTCCAAACTCCCCTGTCATCCAGTTATTCCATTTTGAAGAGAAAATCAGTAACAATAATTCCCTTCTCCTTCTCTCCTTTCACTCTTTTTGTGGGGACAGGATGGCTCAAACAATGACCAATCAGCAGAGTTTTATCTAATCACGATGCCTTTAGTTTCCTCCTCTGTAAAGTGAGGTTAACAGTAGAACATATTTTATTAAGTTGTGGGAGGAAAATTAGAAAATAAAGAAGAAAATACATATGAACAGCTAGAATTCTGTGTTACCTAGTAAGTGTTCAGTAAATGTTACTTATTATTAATTTTCCTAAGCTTCTGTAGATGCTGACACTGGGCAAACCAGATGCAAATAAATCAGGATCCATACGTCTGCACCTCTGGGGTCTCTTGTACCACCATGGTGCTCAGGACACTGAGAA
Source organism: Antilocapra americana (assembly GCA_007570785.1). Taxonomy (NCBI): domain Eukaryota; kingdom Metazoa; phylum Chordata; class Mammalia; order Artiodactyla; family Antilocapridae; genus Antilocapra; species Antilocapra americana. The sequence continues at coordinate 31,801,513 of ML663009.1, read as the reverse complement.
GTCACCAGCAATAGTCTCCAACCCTCCAGACTAAAATTGCCCTTGTCCCAAACTTAGTATTTAAAAATAAATGGAAATCATCTGTATGTATGTGTTTTTAGTCTGTTGTCAATGAATTTTTGCTTCCATTTGTCTCCTGCTTAAAGTGATCTTTTAAGTTAAACAGTGAGCAATTGCTGAAAAAGAACCATTAAGAAATCTAGGTTCTAATTAACTTTATCTCTAATTGTTATGTAGCTCTGAGTCAGTGTTTTTTTGGTAAACAAGGGTAAGAACTACAAAGATTAATGAAGGTTGTCAAGATCAGTGGAAGAACAAAACTGAAAATTTCCATGATACGTTACAAATCAATACTTGGTTTCATTTGATTGCATATAGCCTGGTGAAGCTGGAGGAGTTCTTTTTGTTTTGCTGTGTAGGAAAACTGAGCACAGAAGAAGAGAGGCTTTTTCTACATGACTTGGTTTCCACGTTCCTTCCCATGTTCCAGCCTTCTTACAGAGCCCTATAATGGAATTGTTTGTTTCTTGTGTCCTTCTCCCACCAGAATGAGGTCTTCTTAAGGACAGAACCCCAATGCACTCATCTCTGTGTCTCTAGTGTCCAAGGTACATAGTACATGTGCAGTAATGTAGGATGAATGAATGAAAAGAGCGCCAAGGCCAAAGACCTGATACTCTGATTCTCAGACAAATGCTTGTTTGCTGTTTTACACTGCTTCCCATCCTGCAGTGACTATGAAGTTATCAGAGGAATAGGAAAAGTGACAACTTATGAAGATATAAGCAGGAAGCGCTGAACCAAGAATATGGATTTCTTTTCTTTTTTTTTCCTGTATTTGGTTTTTTAGATGGGACACTCAAACACTCATCTAGTCTGACAACATTAATCAGTCATGGGGGTTTGCTTGGGCACTGAGCTCCATGAGGCAATCTTGTCTTCTAGTTTGGGAGACAGGAGGAATGGATGGGAACAGGTTGCCCAGGGTCAACAGTAAGAACTGAATGTCCTAAGAGTAGGAGACTGACAATGACCTCCTGGAAGAGGCTGGATTTGGCCTGGGTCCCAAAGGGTCAGAGGAAGTAGCTCTCCAGCAGAGGGGATGCTAGGAGAAGGGAGGCACCAGAGTGGACCGTGTTGGGTATGTTTGGGGACCACTGGTATTGGGTGAGCACCTCCCAATTGGTATTGGGTTTTCTCCATAAAAACCACAGAGCCTCTCAAGGGATGAGAACTTCCTTTATGTCTTCTACTCTAAGCCTGTTTATTCATGGTCTCTCTGTATAATGGTTAATATACACTCCTCTAATAACTGGAATTACCTAATAGAATTATTCTTTTGCCAGAAGAGTCAATATTAAAGATGCCATAAGCAAGAAAGAAAGCTATTCCACCAAAGAAATTGGCAAATTGAAACATGCTAAAATCTCTCTCTGGATATCCCTTGTTACCCATTTCCCAGCATGGATAATCAGAGCCAAAAGGGTTTAAGCTTACATTTTTAAATCTGATACTTCAAGTATAAACTCAGCAAGTTACTCAACCCCTCTGAAACATAATCTATTCATTTATACCATACAGTAAATAAAGCTATGTTGCAAAGTTGCTGTGAGGACAAAATGAGAAAATGTAAGAGAAGCGTTTGGTATGCAGTGGGCACGCAATAGATGCCTCATTAGATGCATTAGGTTCAAACTCATATGCCCATGGGGACCAGGCAGATGATATGAATGAATAATAGAGATTAAGTATAAGATGTGCTCTTCCCCTTTTCTCTCTACCTCCAGCAGCTAGATATTATGTTTTCTAGGTTCCCTTGCAGCTAAGTGTGCCTACTTACAAAGTTTGTTCAATAGAGCATGAAGATGAGTGAGACGTGCAAATCTGTGGTGATGTCCTTAACAAAGAAGCTCCTTGAATTTCACTTCATTTTTTTTCTCTTCCTACTGCTGATGAACCTGTTTCAATCATATGGGTGAATTCATCATTTTCAGAGAACAGCTGGGAACAGGTAGATAGGGGTAGAGACACACTCCTGTATAGCTTACCAGTCCACATCTTTACTGAGAGAGAATTAAATGTGTCTCTCTTTTAAGCTACTGCTATTTGGTCTCTAATAAAGTAGCAGGACCAATACTCTAAATAATTCACTCTAAATGTTAAATAACAAAGGAAATACACATAAATACATATATAATCTATTTATGGGATCAATTGTTGTTGAGATGTTATTTTTTAAAAGAATTAAAAAATGTAAGATCCAATCCATGCTGGCTAAAATCTTTAGTCCCACAGGAAAACTCAGACTGGTATACAAAGAAATTAGCCCATGATGTGAAACAAGACTGTATATTATCACCCTGCTTATTTAACTTATATGCAGGATACATCTTTCAAAATGCTGAGCAGGATGAAGCTCGAGCTGGAATCAAGATTGCCAGGAGAAATATCAATAACCTCAGATATGCAGATGACACCACCCTTACAGTAGAAAGTGAAGAGGAACTAAAGAGCCTCTCAATGAAGGTGAAAGAGGAGAGTGAAAAAGTTGACTTAAAACTCAACATTCAAAAAACTAAGATCATGGCATCCGGTCCCATCATTTCATGGCAATAGATGGGGAAAAGTTGGAAACAGTGACAGACTTTATTTTCTTGGGCTCCAAAATCATTGCAAATGGTGACTGCAGCCATGAAATTAAAAGATGCTTGCTCCTTGGAAGAAAAGCTATGACAAACCTAGATAGCATATTAAAAAGCAGAGATGTTACTTTGCTGACAAAGGTCCATATAGTCAAAGCTATGGTTTTCTCCTGTAGTCATGTATGGATGTGACAGTTGGACTATAAAGAAAGCTGAGTGCCAAAGAATTGATGCTTTTGAACTGTGGTGCTGGAGAAGACTCTTGAGAGTCCCTTGGACTGCAAGGAGATCCAACCAGTCAATCCTAAAGGAAATCAGTCCTGAATATTCATTGGAAGGACTGATGCTGAAGCTGAAGGTCCAATACTTTGGCCACCTGATGCGAAGAACTGACTCATTTAAAAAGACCCTGATGCTGGGAAAGATTGAAGGCAGGAGGAAAAGTGGATGACAGAGGATAGGATGGCTGTTTGGCATCACTGATTTGATGCACAGGAGTCTGAGCAAACTCTGGGAGTTGGCGATGGACAGGGAAGCTGGCATGCTGCAGTCCATGGGGTCAGAAAGAGTCAGACATGACTGAGCAACTGAACTGAAAGAGTGTACATAGACCCTGAGTGCCGGAAGAATGAAAATGAAATAGGTACCAGCTAAAGACTTCCCACATCCTTTGCTCGGTCACTGGCAGTGAATTTGCCACTGCCAGGAGCACTAGTGTGGCAGTAGTTGAGGTGGTGCAGGCTGGATGGAGGACAGGTGCAGCCTATGCCTGTGACAGGTGTGTTCTATGTCTGTTGACCCCAGTCACCCTTTGGGAGAAGAGGAATGGGAAGCTCTGGGCAGGTGGTGCTCCCAGTGTTCAATACCCACATTGTATACCCATCACATCATTTAAACCATTCATCCCCCATTATAGATGAAGAAGCTGTGGCTGGGAGAGATGAAGTAACTTTCCTGGAATCATCAATAGAACAAGGCTTCAAATTCTAGACTGCTGGGCACGATGTTTTTCCATCTTTCTGTTGCCCAACCATAGTATCTGCTTTCTTGGTGGACCCTGGTGGGCTAAACCACATTGTTACTTGTATACTTCCTTGTATACTCAAGGAAGATGAGGAGGAATAATAAACTCTGAAATTTCTTTTTGACTTTATAGGCATTGCTTGAAATAAATTCATGAGGAAGAAATTCAAGGAGAAAGAGGAAAAGGATGAGGTGGAAGAAGTATTCTTTTTAAAGTTTAGTTACAGTGAATAAACCTAGAAGAAACAAATGGCGAGAAACAAATGGTGTTAGGAGAATCATTTCCTTGAGGTTCCCACAATGCATTTTGATCTCTGAGAGGCTCATTAAAAAGGGAGATTATCTGCTTATTTGGAATGGCAAATCTATCCTTATAACCATGGCTGCAAATACTAGGGAGCCTGATCATAAGCACATTTTCACAATCTTTGCAAAGATTAATGAATGATAATTACTTTATTCAGTGGCAAAAGCTTTGCTTTGGAGTATGTGTCATAGTAACAATTTTGCTATTCATATTCTAAAATGGATCTACATAATGCATTACTTATAATTCCTGTGCCTTTCCTCTTCCTTTCGGGTTCACTAGTATTCTTTTCTCATTTTTATATCAAGTAATTCAACTATTTCATGACTGTCAGTTACTGCATTAAAAAAAAAAAAATCACGCTTTGGGTTTTAGTTCTCCAGTGGGCCAGGGCCAATATTTGTTGACATCAATGGCTGCAGGAACCTTTGTTTCCTTCAAGTTAAGTGAACTCCCATTTCAATGTTGAAGTTTCAGGAATACCAAAGAGCAGTTCTGAAATTACACAGTTGATGCTCTTAATTGCAATGTGGGCCTGGAGACCAATGCTGAGTTGCAAATTAGTAAAATCCCTCTGAAGTGGAAAGGTCATATTCAATGAGACTGTAAGATTTAAGCTTTAAAAACCTGGGAAGGCACTTACATTTGCATAGGAAAGAAATTCACCCCGATGCAGCCCTGATGATTAGTGAAGAATAAAAACAAGACTGTCGGAGCACCCAGGATAAGGTTAGCCACAAGTGAGGTCGGATGTAGCGGGTGTCCAGAGGAAATGTGGGGGAGGGACCACATGCCACATGTATCTCATAGCTTTCCTTCATGCTCCAACGTGACAGAGACAGGGGAGCCTCTTTTAGTGCTAATTGTGCAAATTCCTCTACTCTCAGTTCTCAGTATAAAAGCCCTGTGTGGAAGCAGAAGCCATGGAAATAGAACTGGGTTTTCTGTTCAACCCCTCAATCTCTTTAAAATTCTCTTCTTTTAGCTACAAATGAACATCACTTCCTGGAAGTAAAACTTACCCCTACAGGAATAAAAGATACCATTTAAGTGATATATGAGGGCTTCGCTAGTTGCTCAGCTGGGAAAGAATCCACCTGCAATGCTGGAGAGCTGGGTTCGATCCTTGGGTTGGGAAGATCCCCTGCAGAAGGAAATGGCTACCCACTTCAGTATTCTGGCCTGAAGAATTCCATGGACTGCAGTACATGGGGTCGCAAAGAGTTGGACATGACTGAGCAACTTGCACTTCACAAGCAATATATGTAGAAATAGGTTCTTCATTTCATCTCCAGTTCACTGGTCCACAGCACCTGTAAGTTTTTATTCTTTTTTCTCATCTTGATTTTTCCACTTTTCTGTGATGATTTGTTTCAGCATTTCTGCTTTACAGAGACTCATTCTGGAAGGATCATTAGTTTTTCTTTTTACAAGGCCCCAGAAATGCTTCCTTTCTAACAGCCCTTTGCTCATATGATATCCTTGTATGATCCTATCCTCTGACACAGAAGCTTTCATTTGTGGAGTTTGGACATGCAGGCATGGCCTTTTCAGCCCAGGACTAAAGACCATATCCTCATGTCCTTAAGAAGCAGAGACAGTTCTCTGGCCTCTCAACATTTTTGTGCCTCAAAATGGGACAGAGCCTGGGCTTTTACCTTAATCTCTTTACATCCCATTTTTATTCCAGCCCAATCTTCCTCTCATCAGTGCATGCATTGTAGCCTGTACTTTGTCAGCTTTGAGGAAAAATCCAGTTAAATCACTGGTTTCTATAAGAAATTCAAGGAGATTTACTGAACATTTGTGGGGTCTCAGGGAGAGGTTACCTCACAAAGCACACAGCATTTTTCTTGAAAAACCTATATCTTATTTCTTTTCCACCTTCCCTCCTTTACCTACACCTTAGCTGAGAGTTCTGCTTTTCTGCTGATGCGTACCCTGCACATAAACCTAACCCACACAGCTCTGCAGCTTTTACTCCACTCTCCCAGTTTCCTCAGCATTCACTCTTTCCTCTCTTTATTATGTAAAGTAGCTCTTTGCTCCCCTGAAGGAAATCTAGTGCCCAGCCTAGTACCCTTGTCTGGAGGCTGATTCTTCTGGATTTGGATGAGCAGGCTTATCCAACAGCTTTGCAGCAAAGCTAGCTTTCTCCTTACAAAAGAATTCTCTGACTAGCTGCTATCAGAAAAAGATAAACATTTCTGCATACTCATAAATGGGATTATTAATACTTCATAGGCTTACTGAGAGGATGAAAGGAAATAGTGAACATGGAGTATTCAGCACAGTGTAGTTTAGCATTATCATCGTTGAATGGAATCAGATTATGCATGTTTTATCTGCTCTCTCCCTGGTTCTCTGCATTCCAATACTTACAGCTGAGTTGTCTGAGGTTGTTCTTAGCTTTGAGCTCCCCAAGGGTAAGAGCTTCATCTTATCCATCCTTGTATCTCCAGTACCTGCTGCAGGACGCAGTGCACAGTGATGCACATTAAATGTTTGTTGAACAATTGAATCTTCGGCCTGAGGAGCTTCTAGTACATTCTGAAAAAGCACTGTATGTAGAGAAAAAGACAGATCTGAGGAGGAAAGAAAACTGAGGTCCAGGGTCACTGCTGAAAACTGTTCAATACACTGAAGGCACTTTGCAGGGAGGGGCCAGGAGGGGCTGTGTTCCCTCATCTGTGGATCTCTAGGACCCAATACCATGTAGTCACAGAGGAGGCCCCAAGTGTACCCCAACCACGATAGACTTCTCACTTTCACTTTATTGTCAGTAGCTTAAATGTTTAATTTTTAAACTTTGTAAGTTTTGTTTTGCTTTAATAAGTGATCTTTAATGTCAGTGAATGAGGTTCTAATTGTGTGAATTATTTATCGTAAATCACCTACTCACAGCAAAAGGATGACCTCTAGGAATCTCTGTGCTTTCACCAAGCTCTTACTGTGTTTTGTGTCTCTGGTTTTCTTTCCACTGTTTGAACAAACAGTCCCACAGCTAACTCAAAGGGAGAAGGAAGGATCCAACTGGGTGCAATATCTTCCCTGTGTGGTCTGCTTTCCCCGGACCCAAGAGGAGTATATGTGGGGAAGGACTGGGCTAAAACAGTGAAGCATCCCAGGAAAATGCTGAAATTTGGTGTCCCATCAATCCGTTTTTCTCAAATATTTGTTCATCTGAGGCAAGGACCTATCTCATGGAGAAAGGATGCATATTTTAAATGGGGGAAAGATGCAGCTCTAAGTAATTCACATCAGTCTCAAAGTTGTGTACCCAACTCAGACAAAAGAAATCTCTGCATTAAGCCAATCAACTTAGAAGACAGTTGATGGATGTGCAGTCTCGTGTTAGTTGAATGTGTTCCTGGGTGGGTGAGGGGCTCATCCAATACCACTTGGTTTTAAAAAATATTTTTCCTAATCACATAACCTGAAAAGAGTTCTTGTGAAGTAGATTTTTTTCCAACACACTAAATTTTCAGTGTTGACTTAGTATCCACTACTGATTGACTTCCAGCTGATATTTCACATTTAGCTTGGGAGGTAATTGAACTCTGGCTTAAGAAAAGTGTATTCTAAACATATGATTCTACTTATTACATTGGAAGACATAATATGAATGTTGATATGATTTCTTTTTAAATTATTTTTCAGTATTTATTTTTTAATTGGAGGAAAATTTCTTTACAGTGTTCTGTTGGTTTCTGCTGTACAACAATGTGAACCAGTCATAAGTATACACATATTCCCTCCTCTTGAGCCTCTTTCCCCTCCCCCTTCTACCCCTCTAGGTTCCTTGTGCCACACAGCAACTTCTCACTAGCTATCTAGCTATCTATCTTATATATGATAGTGTATATATGTCAACGCTACTCCCTTAATTTATCACATCCTCTCCTTCCCCCTCTGTGGCTACAAGTCCATTCTCTACTTCTGTGTCTCTATTCCTACCCTGCAAATTGGCTCATTGGTACCATTTTCTAGATTCCACATATATGCATTAATATGATATTTCTCTTTTTCTTTCTGACTTACTTCACTCTGTATAACAGACTCTTTGTTCATCCACCTGAGTTCAATTTGCTCCTGTTCATTTGTTTTTCATGGCTGAGTAATATTCCATTGCATATATACATATATACTACAACTTCTTTATCTACTCAACTGTTGATGGACATCTAGGTTGCTTTCTTGTCTTGGCTATTGTAAATAGTACTGTAATGAACATTGGGGTACATGTGCCATTTTGAATTGTGGTTTCCTCAGGGTATATGCTCAGTAGTGGGATTGCTGGGTCATGTAGTAGCTTTATTCCTAGTTTTTAAAGGAATTCCCATAGTGGCTATACCAAGTTACATTCCCACCAACAGTTCAAGAGGGTTCCCTTTTCTCCTTATCCTCACCAGCATTTATTGTTTGTAGGTTTTCGATGATGGCCATTCTGATCAGTGTAAGGTTTGTACTAGTCTCATTGTAGTTTTGATTTGAATTTCTCTAATAAAGAGCAATGTTGAGCATCTTTTTATGTTTGTTGGCCATCTATATGTCTTCTTTGGGGCAATGTCTGTTCAGGTCTTTTCCCCATGTTTGGATTGGGTTGTTTGTTTTTCTGATCTTGAGCTGCATAAGCTGCTTGTACATTTTGGAGATTAATCATTTATTAGTTGCTTTGTTTGTAAATATTTTTTCCCATTCTCAGGGCCATCTTTTCAGCTTGTTTACAGTTTCCTGTGCTGTGCAAAAGCTTTAAATTTAATTAGGTCCTATTTCTTTAATTTTGTTTTTATTTCCATTACTCTAGATGGTGGGTCAAAGAGGATCTTGCTATGATTTTAGGTCAAAAAGTGTTCTGTGCATGTTTTCCTCCAAGAGTTTCATATTTTCTGGACTTACATTTAGATTTTTAATCTACTTGAGTTTATTCTTACATATGATCTTAAGAAGTGTTCTAATTTCATTCATTTACATGTGGCTGTCCAGTTTTCCCAGAACCTCTTACTGAAGAGGCTATCTTTTCTCCATTGTATATTCTTTCCTCCTTTGTCAAAGATAAGGTGGCCATATGTGTGTGGGTATATCTCTGGGCTTTCTATCTTATTCTACTGATATTTCTGTTTTTTTGTCAGTACCATATTATCTTGATTACTGTAGCTTTGTAGTATAATCTGAAGTCAGGGAGGTTGATTCCTTCATTTTTCTTTCTCAAGATTGCTTTGGCAATTTTGGGGTCTTTTGTGTTTCCATAAATATTGTAAAAATTTTCATTCTAGTTCTGTGAAAAATGCCTTTGGCAATTTGATAGGAATTGCATTGAATCTGTAAATTGCTTTGAGTAGTATAGTCATTTTCACAATATTGATCCTTCCAATCAAGATGATGATATATCTCCTCATCTGTCTTTGTCATCTTTGATTTCTTTTATCAGTGTCTTATAGATTTTTGAGTACAGTCTTTTGTCTCCATAGATAGCTTTATTCTTAGGTTTTTTCTTTTTCTTTCTGTTGCAGTGGTGAATGGGATTGTTTCCTTAATTTCTCTTTCTGATTTCTTATTGTTAGTGTATAGAAATGCAAGGAATTTCTGTGCATTGATTTTGTATCCTGCCACTTTACTAAATTCATTGATTAGCTCCAATAATTTTCTGAAGGTATCTTTAGGGTTTTCTATGTATATTATTATGTTATCTGCAAACAGTGAGAATTTTACTCCTTTTCCAGTCTGGATTCCTTTGATTTATTTTTCTTTTCTGATTGCCATGATTATGACTTCCAAAACTATGTTGAATAATAGTGGCAAGACTGGGCACCCTTGATATGATTTCTTATTAATTTTGATCTCCACATATTTTTGGTGTAGTATTTTTTATTTTTATTTTTTATTGAGGTATAGTTAATTTACAATCTTGTGTTAGTTTCAGATGTACAATAAAGTGATTCAGTTTAGTATTTATTTTATTATTCCAGCGGCTGATGTTTATTAACTCAGATTCAAAATTGCTATTCCAGGCTCTATGTCTCTGAAAAAGAGGTCCTAGAATTCATTCTGAAGCATTTCCCACCAAGGTTGCTCTGATAATTATGGTCTGACTGACTGAATAAATGCACAAATGGAACACTATCTGGCTGATGAAAGATCTTGCTTATTTGTGGCTCTAATACCTTGAGCTGCTCCTTAGATTTACACAACTGTTAAATGGGAATAATCATTTCTACCATTTTTCTTTATGATGGGAAAAATCTCTTATTGAACAATCAGATTTTGATAGGTAGATTTCAAAATTTTGGTGCTAAGAAAGGCCTTAGAAAACTGTTCCAACCATTTGCTGTTACAGATGAAAATCCTGAGGCCAGAAGTTACAAGACTTGTCTAAGGTGTCCTGTCACATGGGAAAAAGCTTTTTCTTTTTTTGCCTGTGTTGGTGATTGTTGTTACTATTTGCCGTTGCGAGAATTTTATCAGGTTTTCTCTGATTGTAGCAGATCCAAGGACTTCAAGCATTTGGTTTAGTTTAAGTCACTCCAAACCCAATGCCAGTCTCCATGATTTAGCTGGCCATGCTGGCAAGTGTCCTGCCATTCATAGTGTTCACTGAACCCAGGGTAGGTAAGGCGCGACCAAGGAAGAGGGAAGAAGACTTGAGGAGCTGTGGGGGCTGCAGACTTGTTTATTCTCTCTGGGCAGCAGCAGCAGGGAGTCTTCAAAGACTACTGATTTACTAAGACAGACAAAAGTGGCCCATGGCCAAATGGGCATGCGGGCCCAGTGCTACCAAGCTCAGCAATATCGCTATTCATAAAACATAAGGTATGAGGCTGTGAGAGAGTGGGGCAGGAGAGCATGACTGACGCCGTGTTGTCAGTTAATTTCTCCATAGCAAGGCACGTTAATAAAACACAAATCTCTTGTAGAATATTAGCCAACTGATTAAGCAGTCAGCTGTAGGGATATTCTGAGAACCACATGGACATTTGACAGAATCACATCAAATTTTCATGGAGGTAATTAGTTTCCTCCACTTTGAGCCATTTGGTTATACAGTAGCAATTAAACTCCAGCCTACAACATTAAAATACGATTAGCCCTTTGCCAATAATACAAAAGAAACATCAAGGTGAGTATGAGGGAGGAGCGAGAAGGTCTGAAGTGCAAGGACTCATTTTCAAATTGTAGTTCGGTGTTCTCTCACCCCTGAGTGAGATGACAGAATCGTTTTGGTGAGACACATCAGCCATTCTTTTTGTTAATAAGAATGGGGAGAACTGTATGTCATATCTTTGATTTCTGCCAAGGAATTTTCTAGAATATTATGTGCTATGCAGATACCAGTCAAAAATGATTTTTCAAGCAACACTTGGAAAAGTTGAAACAATTAGGACTATTCAGCCAGGCTTCCCTGGTGGCTCAGTGGTAAAGAATCCACCTGCAATGCTGGAGACATGGGTTCGATCCCTGGGTGGGGAAGATACCCTGGAGAAAGAAATGGCAACCCACTCCAGTATTCTTGCCTGGGAAATCCCTTGGGTTGCAAGAGTCAGACACGACTTAGGTGACTAAACCACCACCACAAGCCTGATAAAGAGCTAGCTGAAGGGCGCCCCAGGGTGAGCTACTGCAGGCAGAGCTTTTCTAGACAGGGCAGTGATGATCATTCTTTACCTCCACTGAAGCCAGGACAGACAGAAACTAGATTAAATTTTAGTGGATACCGGGTTAAAAATTCATTATCATTAGTTGAAGACATGGAGAAGGAAATGGCAACCCACTCCAGTATTCTTGCCTAGAGAATCCCGTGGACAGAGGAGCCTGGAGGGCTGCTGTCCATAGGGTGGCAAAGAGTTGGACACGACTGAAGCGACTTAGCAGGCATGCATGCGTTGGGGAAGGAAATGGCAACCCACTCCAGTATTCTTGCCTGGAGAATCCCAGGGACAGGGGAGCCTGGTGGGCTGCCGTCTATGGGGTCGTGCAGAGTCGGACACGACTGAGGCAACTTAGCAGCAGCAGCAGAAGTTGAAGACAATACTATTTAGAACTCTTGGTTGAAAAGGAAAGAAAGCCAAGTCAGACTTACTCAAGTGAAAAAATAATTTCTTTGATTTTTTAACTGACAAGATCATAGGTTTACGCACTTCGGGGAAGGCTTGATCTAAGTTCTCAGTTCTAAGGATTCAGTTTCTTCTCTTTTTATCTCCTAGCTGGCTTATCTTTCTCTCTGTCTTTTCTTTTCCTTCTTCCCTTCCTCCCCCTTCTTTTATTTCAAAATAATTTGAGATGAAATTAATGTAAAGGCAATCATCTTTAAGTGTACAATTTTAGTACATTCGCAGTGGTGTGCCTCCATCTAGTTCCAAAACATTCCCATCACTCCGAAGTAAAAGCCTCACCTATTAAACAGTTACCCCCTGTCTCCCTACCACCTCCACCTAACCACCAATCTGTATTCTATCTCTATGGGTGTATCTATTATGGCTATTTCATATGAATGGAAATATGTGACTTTTATGATTGGCTGATTTAATTTAGTATCATGATTTGGAGATTCATCCATATTGCAGTACATGCAAGTACTTCATTTTTTAATGGCTGAATACAAATACCATTGTATGTATAGACCACAGTTTATCTACTGATGCACTGATGAACACTTAGGCTATTTTATTTCATTCTTTTTTTTCTTTTTGGTGGCCCATAAGAGGCTCTTTCCTTCTCTGACTATTGTTAATAGTGCTGCTATGAGCATGTGTGTACACGTACTTGTTTGAACACACGTTTTTAATTCTTTTGGGTACATACCTGGGAATGGTATTGCAAGATCATGTGGCAATTCTGTTTAGCTTTTTGAGAAAATGCAAACTGTTTTCCACAGTGGACAAACCATTTCACATTCCCACTAATTATATGAAAAGGTACAAATTTCTCCACATCCTCACCAATACTTCTTACCTCCTCCCTGCTCCCTCTTTTTGATTATAATCATCCAAGTGACTATCACCTGATTGTGGTTTTGATTTGTATTTCCCTAAAGTCTAACAATGTTGAATATCTTTTCATGTGCTTTTTGGCCATTAGTATATCTTATTTGGAGGAACACCTGCTTTCTCTTACAGGCTTTTATCATGGTAGGTTGACTAATCATATTATCTGCCTGGGATGAAGGGGTTTCCAGGAATGTAGTGCTTTAAGATTTATTATAAAACGAAAAAGTCTCAGCAAACTGAGGCAAGTTGGTCACCGAAGTGTTGGGAAAGATGGCATGGAATCTTGGGCATATAGATTTTAGAGTTTAGGCAACAGAGCAATAAATAGTGTAATTATTCCTTAATCTCAGGAACAGCCATGGCCAATTCTGTTTGGCCATTCTAATTGGCCTGACATGGAATGGAGGTCCATCCCTGGACTCATGTGGCCAGGCAGATAAATTACTTTGACATATTTAAGCATGAGTTCATCCTTGATTTGAAGGATTAGCTTCTTCTCAAAAATTGGGATGAAGTAGGATTACTTCATGCAACTGGAGGGATGATTCTTCAAATACAGAGATGCCTGGCAGACGTATATGTGATCATTACAAGCATTAATATGCATCAGCTATTGTGCTTGACACTTGCACATAGATTATTCCATTCACTTCTTGCAATATTCTAGGTAGATATTAATACCCCAGTATTAGACATGACAAAATTGAGCCATAGGAAAGTTAACTTACCATGCTCAAAGTCACATAAGCTAGAGAGAGAATTGCTTTTTTTTTCTTATTGAGATAATATGATTGATATATAACATTGCATTCTTTCATTGTTGTATATTTAAAACTAATACAATATACCTATATATATATAAAATCTACATATATATAGAAATGATTTTGGTTAATTTTTAATATAGCACAGTATAAAACAGAATTTTCAAGCAGCAAGGAGAATTCAAGGAGAAAGAGGTAGAAGTTCCCTTCAGAGGACTTTGTATCAGTCAGAATCCATTCAGGAAATGAACCACACTAGTTATTTTAATAGAAATTTTAATGAAAGAGATATATTAAGAAGATATTTAAATAATGACAAAAGGAAACACTGAGGTACATAAGAATAACAGCTTCAGTAATAGAGACAAGAGGCTGGGACCATTAAAATCTGGGAGAAGAGGCCCCAGATTGCCAGCCTCTTATCTTTGAAGTGGCGCACTAAGGCTGGTTCTGGGAGTGTGTAAAACGTGAAATTGAAACCAACTATTGCTGTAGCTACAGAAAGCAAAAAAGGAGGCAATCTTTCCCTCCTGCAGTCTTCCAACTCCTCTCTAGCACCCCATGTTGACAGAGCTTAATACAGCACCAGCTAGTAAAGCAGAATACCATTTACAGGTTCCCATCTCCAGGAGTGGAAAAGGTCAATTTTCGTTCCAGTCCTAAAGAAGAGCAAAAAAAAAAAAAAAAAGAACATCCAAACCACTGCACAGTTGGGCTCATTTCACATGCTAGGTAATGCTCAAAATCCTTCAAGCTAGGCTTCAACAGTATGTGAACCAAGAAATTCTAGATGTACAAGCTGGAGTTAGAAAATGCAGAGGAACCAGAGATCAAATTGTCAACATCTCTTGGATCAGAGAAAAAGCAAGGTAATTCCAGAAAAAACATCTGCTTCATTGACTATGCTAATGCCTTTGACTGTGTGGATCACAACAACCCGTGGAAAATTTTTCAAGAGAAAGGAATACCAGACCACTTAACCTGCCTCCTGAGAAATCTATATGCAGGTCAAGAAGCAACAGTTAGAACTGGACATGAAACAAGTGACTGGTTCCTAACTGTGAAAGGAGTACATCAAGGCTATATATTGTCACCCTGCTTATTTTACTTATATGCAGAGTATATCATGCAACATGCTGGGCTGGATGAAGTTCAAGCTGGAGTCAAGATTGCTGGGAGGAACATCAATAATCTCAGATATGTAGATGACACAATCCTTATGGAAGAAAGCAAAGAGGAACTAAAGAGCTTATTGATGAAGGTGAAAGAGAAGAGTGAAAAAGCTGTCTTAAAGCTCAACATTCAAAAAATTAAGATCATGGCATCTAGTCCCATCACTTCATGGCAAATAGATGGGGAAACAATTGAAACAGTGACAGACTTTGTTTTCTTTGCCTCCAAAGTTACTGTGGATGTTGACTGCCATCATGAAATTAAAAGATACTTGCTCCTTGGAAGAAAAGCTATGACCAACCTAGACAGCATATTAAAAAGCAGAGACATTGCTTTGCCAACAAAGGTCCATATAGTCAAAGTTATGGTTCTTCCCTGTAGTCATGTATGGATGTGAGAGTTGGACCATAAAGAAGGCTGAGTGCTGAAAATGGATGCTTCGAATTGTGGTGTTGGAGAAAACTCTTAAGAGTCCCTTGGACTGCAAGGAGATCAAACCAGTCAATCCTAAAAGACATCAACCCTGAATATTCATTGGAAAGACTGATGCTGAAGTGAAACTCCAATACTTGGGCCACCTGATATGAAGAACTGATTCACTGGAAAAGACCCTCATGCTGGGAAAGATTGAAGGCAGGAGGAGAAGGTGATGATAGATGATGAGATGGAGGGATGGCATCACCAACTCAATCGGCGTGAGTTTGAGCAAGCTCTGAGAGATGATGAAGGACAGGGAATCCCGGCGTGCTGCAGTCCATGGGGTTGCAAAGAGTAGGACATGATTTAGTGACTGAACAAACAAAATGTCTCCAACATCACAAAACAGATTGTAGCAGAGTTGAGAGAAAAATAGCTCAATTTAACACTGCTTTTAAAACAGGAAAATTCAGTTACAATGAAACTGTTCCTATATCAAACTAGAAACATGGTTGGATTTTTCAATAAATCAGGGGTTTTTATTTTCTGAATTTAAGTTTACCTTTATAGACTTGAGGAATTAACATAATTAAGCTCTGGCCTCTCCATAGCCCTACCCCATATTACATCATACTTGAAACTTTCAGACTTTCTCAAATTTGTTTCCACTCTGTAATTTATCCACTGAAGTTTGTTTGAAGCTGATTTGGAAAGATCAAAACTTTGAAATCAGAAATGTGTGAATTCAGTCTTGCCTCTGCTACTTTGCTTATGGATTAACATTGAGTGAGTTAGTCTTAATTCTCTAATCTTTTAAATGAACAATCGATAATGCATATATATATATATATATATATATCATAGGGTTTTATAAAATTTATATGAAATAATGTGTAAAAAAATACTGGCAAGCTGTCTGGCACAGCAGTGATATTTACTTAATAAAAACAAATTCCTCTTCTTGTTCTTTTTACCCAACTCTAATTGAGAATAAACTATGAGTTTTAGACAGAGCATCTCCTTAAATGTAGAATCTCACTTTTCCAGCAGCAATAAAAATTAGACAGGAAATTGTGTCCTCTTCGTTATAGCTCCCCCAGATAACCCACTGGTCTAAGTGTCATTATGATTGCTTGCTATGTCATCATTGCCAAGACAAGGTTCCTACTTTCTCCTTCCAACTAGAATACCAGCCTTGGGCTCCCTGCTATGGAGACATTCCCTGACTCCAAGATGGGTTGTTGCCTTCTTCATGTTCCCCTGAATTACCCTAAGCTTTCTTTATTGAGAATTGAGGGCAAAGGCCCATCTTCAAGAAAGGCAAGGTGGACCTTGGTGAATTGTTGTGCATTGTAAGCTTGTACTTCCAAGGTTTGGGAGATGGTATTTCTGAACTACCGTAAGTGTTCCCTCCTTGGGAAGTACAGGCAAGCAGTGATGCTGGCAGAAGTCCCAAGAGTTCCTGGGGCCACTTTATAATGAAATTATAACTGGATAAATAGTCACAGATGTGTAGAAGACTGGGATGCTCTGGAGGTTAACAGAGAAACAGAGGTGATTACTTTATTTTCAGGTCAAAATTTGCCTTTACCTCATCAGAGAGTATAAGCTTACTAAGCATATCCTGTCCCCTCTTCACCTTGTATTGAACTAGAGACCCTTGCGTCCCCTGAGAGTTTTCATGAATGCAGTTTGTGAGGGGGACTTTGCTCTCTGAGGACCCCTGATGAGAAAGTTTTAACACCTGCTGTTACCATGGCTTTTCCAATTGAAAACATCATGGATCTCAATGCTTTTGGCTTCAGTGCTCTCATAGGCCTCTTTGTACATGGAAGTTAATAACGCGTGAAAGCCCAAATTTAAAAACAAAGTCATCTTTAAGTCACATGAGGGTAGAAAAGCAGGGTAACACTCCAGTTTTCTTCTTTTTAAACAATCTGTTTCCTTTTCTCCCCCTGTTTCTTCTCAACTTCTTTTATGCTTTCTTTGAATCAAACTGCTTCTGGACTGCAAACTCACTATGCTGCTTTTCATCCTGGATTGAATTTTTACAGCAAGTCATAAACCCTTGGAAATAGGATTTATAATGGAAACGCTGATACAGGCCTAGCTAGCGTGGCCAGAGAGGTGTTCAAATAATACTGAAGAGTAATAGTCTTCAAATCTAATACTCTATAGATTTTTCTCCTGCTGTGATTCGTACTGACCCAATTCCTCCTCTGACTTCTTCGGTGCCAAAGCCTGTATCCTGCCCTGTCCCTGACTAGCACGTATGGGTCACAATGATATGTGACTGAACATGACACAGTTAATTCCTGTAGGCTGAGACCATCTGGGCTGAATACATGACTGAACCCCATTAAAGCCTTTATACAAACTTTTAATGCTCTGCTAGGGGTGTGAAAACCTACTTGTCTTTTGGGCACCCAAAAGCTAGCTAGACTTAGGGGAGAGGGAGTTCTGAAAGGAGCTGAGATCCTGGAGTGAGGCAGGCTTGGGATGGAGGGGACAGGCATGGTGAGCTGTGCTAGTCTAGCAGGCAGAGTTTCCTAGGTAAGCAGACAGGCTGCCCTGGCTGGGGTGCAGAACACAGTGATGGGGAGCCAGGAAGCATTCATAGGAATCCAAGCAGGTGGCTCCCTTAAGGGAGGTCTGGTGGCAGTTAGCACAGTCTCAGTTCCTGGCCATGATTCCTAGGGAATGGGGGGAAAGTTGGAGTATAATTTAAAGAAAGAAACAAACAAAAAACTGATAGTATTTGCCCTCAGCTCCTGGCACAGAGATTCCAAAACCCTTGGAATTTCCTGAGTGGTGGGAGTGTCCTTAGTTATTGATAAAGAGCCCCTTTCCCCATACCTGAGTTCCTGCTAGTGAGATGACTCAAGTGGCCCCTCCGACAGTTTCCAGGGAAAGGCTCACTACCTACGGCGACTAGAGTTGGCACTTTCAGCCCACTCTTCATTTCCTGAGGAGGTAAGGAGGGATGGGGCCTCCCAGGTGGTGCTAGTTGTAAAGAACCCATCTGCCAATGCAGGAGACAAGAGACACGAGAGACGCAGGTTCGATCCCAGGGTCAGGAAGATCCCCTGGAGGAGGGCATGGCAACCCACTCCAGTATTCTTGCCTTGAGGATCCCATGGATAGGGCAGCCTGGTGGGCTACCCACAGGGTCACAAAGAGTCGGACACGACTGAAGCAACTTAGTGAGCATGCATGCACACAAGTAGGGATGGAGACTAAGTTCAATCACCAATGTCTTAGCCAGTCATACCTATGGAAGGAAGACTTGACAAAAACTCCTGAAGAGCAAGTTTTGAGGAGATCCCAAGTTGAAGATCACTTGACATGAGGGCAGGCTGGTGCACCCAGAGAGATCATGGAACTTCTGCATTCTGTCCACCCCCACACCCTGCCCTGAGCTTCTCTTCTATGTGGCTGTCCTAAATGATAAGTATAGAGTTTCCTGAGTATACGAGTAGATTTAGTGAGTTACGAAACCTTAGGGTGAGCCATAGGAACTCCCACATTTATAACTGGCTGGGCAAAAGAGCAGATATCCTGGGGACCCCATTTACAGTTGGTGTCTTGTGGTGTCTTATAGCTGTGGGGTCTAGGCTAGCTTCCATAGTTGGTTCATGAATTGAATTGAATTGTAGGGCACTTAGTCAGAGAATATGACCTGGTTGTTGTTTGGAAATTGAAGTAGGGATCTAGGGGAGTGAGGCATTGGCAAAAGCAAGATAGGACCCAAATCTCAGAGACCCAGAATAGATGCTACTTCCGCTACTTACTAGGTGTGGGGTGCCTGACAGGAGAACCTCTCAATTTCTGTTTCCTCATCTGTAAAATGGGCATAACGACCTATTTGTTAATTGATTGCATATTCTCTTTTTCATGATGAATACGCAGCCAATAAAAAATGTTTGTGAATGAATGAGTGAAGAACTCAGAGTAAATAGGTAATCTACGCAGAGTCTTAAACTCAGGGAACAAACGAGGAACTGAACTATGCATCTGGGTACAAGGTTAGAGCGACAGAGAAGGGTGTCTTTGTCTCAAGTATATGTATGAAGCCACTCAAATCCCTTTACCATCTTATGCCTGAGATCAGAATTGGGTCTGGTTTCTTTGAAACCTGCAAGTGGAGGTTATAAGACCCACCTTATGGGGAGGAGAAGGCTATAGAGGCTGGGACATGACTAGGGCCTGGTTGGCAGGGTGCAGAAGAGGAGTGAGCACAACCTATACCCTCAAACCAACTGGGTTCTAATCCTGGTTCTGCTAACTAGCTGTATGATGGATATCAGGTCAGTCAACCTCTCTGACTTTGTTTCATCATCTATAAAGTGAGGTTAAGGGCAGTTCTGACCTCATGGGTTCTTATGAGGGAAACTATTGGTTTGAAAACTTGGGAGCTTCCTGGGTGAAATCTGAAACTGGCCCCATATGTGAAGGGTAAGGAGAGACCAAGAAAGAGGGACATCTCTCCAGATTGGTAGGTGGCAGGTTTAATAAGCAAGGAACTTACATGAGGCTTGTCTTGGGTAACCAAAAGAGAAGTAGATTTCCACACCCCCATCAGAACATTAAAAATTTATATAGAGGCTTTAATGGGGCCCAGTCATGTATTCAGCCCAGATGGTCTCAGCAAAATGGTAGTCTGTCTAGGCTGCACCCTTGAAACAGCTGTGGGAATGGTGGGCATGATGTGTACTTAAGGATGTATATGGATGGGTGAGGAGACTCCACTGCCCAGGTCCAGCTCACAGGTGAACCATTGGTCACATCCTCTCCTGCAACAGTAAATGGAGGAGACACACCTCTGAAACATGGGACTTGGTTAGTAATGTTACTAGGTGTTAGCCTTGCTTTTGTTCTTTCTGAGAGCAAGAGTTCAGTAGTAAAGCAGGGGTGGGTGCTAAGGTGCACATCCTTAGCAGCTTCCAGAAAAACCAGAGTCCAGCAAGGAAGATGAAAAGAGCAGACATCTCTCTGCAGCTGCTCCAATTCATCTCAAACTGAGTGGAAAAGTTAAAAGGTGGGGTCGGAGGCACCTAAAAAAGCTTCCATTGTTCATCATCTCTTATCAGAACCTGGAAGCACAGCTTCTTTCTGCCATGGCTTTGTTTGTGTTCCACTGGGCCCTGACCCAGGGTAAAAGGCTGAAGAAGGAACCCTGAGCCTTGTGAACTCCTGTTTGGATGAGGTGTTGGGGTGGGTTACCACAATACCAGGGTGGACTGAGAATGGAAGAAGCATCTGCTTTGCTTGTCTCTCTACGGGAGAGCCTCATAGACAGGAAGGAAAGTGGGAGAGCCAATCGCTTCAGCTCCAAAGATCCACACAGGTAGATGGACAGTTGTGGTTTAGTTGCTCAGTCCTGTCCGACTGTTTTGTGACCTCTGGACTGTAGCCCATGAGGTTCTTCTGTCCATAGGATTTCCCAGGCAAAAACACTGGAGTGTGTTGCTATTTCTTCTCCAGGGGATCTTCTCGACCTAGGGATCGAAGCTGCATCTCCCATATTGGCAGGCTGCTTCTTCACCACTGAGTCACTAGGGAGGCGGATGGACAGTAGGTCGGTTTAACTCTACACACAGTCTCACCTCTCAGCCTTCAGGTGAAGAACCTGAAGACCAGAGAGAGGTGAGTTGCCTAAGGACACCTGGCTAATTAATGCTCACTTAATACAACTGGGAAAATTCCCTTGCTGACATAGTTGTTTTTATAAAAGCTTTTAATGAAAATTTTGCTGACATTGTTTTTGAACAAAATCGATCACAGGGTCTTCTGTGGATAGTGAACAGGCAGTTGGTGGAGAGCAACAGAACATGCAGGTCCCTGGGAGCTCACTGGCCACAGGGGGTGAGGTAGAAGCTGGGGAAGCTCTTTCAAAGGAGGGGGGTCTCAGGTGTGGTTTGGGGGGCTCACAGTGCCTCTGGGTGGGCTCCTTTCCCAATGTGGCCCTTTGCAGGATTCAGTGGAAAACTTCTTTTTTCCCTGCTAGTGTTTGGCTCTTCTTTTGATTCTCTTTTAAAGCTTTAGGTAAGCAAGAGCAGCAGTTGGAGGCTGGATATTTTTCTTCTTGTTTAGCCTGAAGGCTGTGTGCAGCTCTGGCAGTTAACCTCATAAATTAAGGCCTTTGAAGAACATGTCTGTTTTTTGTCCAACTTGGCAAGTCTGAAGATTCAGTATTTTCCCAGGGAGGCTTCATTAGGATAGAATGAGAGAGACTGAGGGCCGGGAAACGTTCTTCCTCTTCTCCTTGTGCTGATTTACTCTGGCCTCCATTAAGACCGGCTGGCACATATGGCCTCCCAGGCTGTGCGCTGCACAGCTCCAGGGTCATGATCCTAAGATGTGACTGAAGCCCAGCGTGTAGTGCTGGCACTCAGGGCCTGACTGTCTCTGTGATGCTGCAGCTTTAGAAGCCTCTGAGTTCACTAATGATGGAGCTTCTGTACTGGCCTCTGCTTCTTTTGGCTTCCGGGGTAGCTCAGCTAATAAAGAATCCACCTGCAATGCAGGAGACCCCAGTTTGATTCTTGGGTTGAGAAGTTCCCCGGAGAAGGGATAGGCCACCCGCTCCAATATTCTTGGGCTTCCCTGGTGGCTTACAAGGTAAAGAATCCACCTGCAATGCAGGAGACCTGGGTTTGATCCCTGGGTTGGGAAGATCTCCTGGAGGAGGTCATGGCAACTGACTCTAGTATTTTTGGCAGGAGAATCCCATGGACAGAGGAGCCTGGTGGGCTACAGTCCATGGTGTTGCAAAGAGTCAGATATTACTGAGCAACTAAGCACAGAGCACAGAAGTTCATTAACGACAGAACTGCTGCACTGGTCTCTGCTTCTTTTGGCATTTTAGCTCCAGCTCTGTCACTCATGTGGGCTCATGGTGTGGGCTCAGGGTGTCTTCCTGCTTCTATGCTCAGTTGTTTCAATTTTGACACTATCCCAGTTGTGACACCCCTTTCTACTTCCCTCTCCCCCTTGGTGTGCTTTAGCCACAGGAGAGAAAACTCCAGTTGGTTCCCAAGTAGCCTTTCTTGGTTTTTTATCCTCCTGACATCACTTAACCCTGGGTTGGGCCCCTACACTTGGAAACTGAGCTTGGGCACGGGACCTCTTCTCTTTTTCCCTTCTAGACAGCTGAGAAAGGATGGCTTTTTCACATGAAGAGATGCTCAACATCACTCATTATCAGAGAAATGCAAATCAAAACCACAATGAGGTACCACTTTACACCAATCAGAATGGCTGCCATCTGAAAGTCTACAAGCAATAAATGCTGGAGAGGATGTGGAGAAAAGGGAACCCTCTTACACTGTTGGTGGGAATGCAAACTAGTACAGCCACTATGGAAAACAGTGTGGAGGTTCCTTAAAAAACTTCAAATAGACCTGCCATATGACCCGGCAATCCCACTGCTGGGCATATACACCGAGGAAACCAGAATTGAAAGAGACACGTGTACCCCAGTGTTCATCGCTGCATTGTTTACAATAGCCAGGACATGGAAGCAACCTAGATGTCCATCAACTGATGAATGGATAAGAAAGCTGTGGTACATATACACAATGGAATACTACTCAGCCATTAAAAAGAATTCATTTGAATCATTTCTACTCAGGTGGACAGAACTGGAGCCTATTATCCAGAGTGAAGCAAGCCAGAAGGAAAAACAAAAATACAGTATACTCCATTCTAGGAAAATAAACGACCCAATCAAAAAGTGGGCCAAAGAACTTAACATACATTTCTCCAAAGAAGACATACAAATGGCTAACAAACACATGAAAAGATGCTCAACATCACTCATTATCAGAGAAATGAAAATTAAAACCACAATGAGATATCACTTTACACCACTCAGAATGGCTGCAATCCAAAAATCTACAAGTAATAAATGCTGGAGAGGATGTGGAGAAAAGGGAACTCTCTCACACTGTTGGTGGGATTGCAAACTAGTACAGCCACTATGGAAAACAGTGTGGAGGTTCCTTAAAAAGCTGCAAATAGACCTGCCATATGACCTGGCAATCCCACTGCTGGGCATATACACCAAGGAAACCAGAATTGAAAGGGCCACGTGTACCCCAATGTTTATCGCTGCTTTGTTTACAATAGCCAGGACATGGAAGCAACCTAGATGCCCATCAACTGACAAATGGATAAGAAAGCTGTGGTACATATACACAATGGAATATTACTCAGCATTAAAAAAAAATTCATTTGAATCAGTTCTACTCAGATGGACGAAACTGGAGCCCATTAACCAGAGTGAAGTAAGCCAGAAGGAAAAACAACAATACAGTATATTAACACATATATATGGAATTTAGAAAGACGGTAACGAGAACCCAACATGCGAGACAGCAAAAGGAACGCAGATGTATAGAATAGACTCGTGGACTCTGTGGATGAGGGCAAGGGTGGGATGATATGGGAGAATGGCATTGAAACATGTTAATTATCATATGTCTAATCAATCGCCAGCCCAGGATTGATGCTCGGGGCTGGTACAGAGAGATTTCCCGGGGGGGAGGGAGAAGGGAGGGGGGTCCTGGAGGGGAGCATATGTAAACCCATGGTGATATCATGTCATTGTATGGCAAAACTAATAAAAAAAATTAAAAAAAATACAGTATACTAACGCATATATATGAAATTTAGAAAGATGGTAACGAGAACCCAGCATGCGAGACAGCAAAAGAAACACAGATGTATAGAACAGTCTTGTGCTCTCTGTGGAAGAGGGCAAGGGTGGGATGTTATGGGAGAATGGCATTGAAACATGTTAATTATCATACGTGAAATCAATTGCTAGCCCAGGTTTGATGCTCAGGGCTGGTGCACCAGGATGACCCAGAGAGAGGGAATCGGGAGGGAGGAGGGAGGGGGGTTCTGGAAGGGGAACACATGTATACCCATGGCAAATTCATGTCAATGTATGGCAAAACCAACACAATAAAGTAAAGAAAATTTAAAAACAAAAAACAAATGAACAAAAACAACAACAACAACAAAAAAAACAAAAATAACTTTTGTGTTATTTATGCTGGTGAGCCTTTAATAAAACATGCAGGAATTCTACATAACATGTTATCCTAACATTTTCATAAATGGACAAAATAAAAAGAAATTTATAAATTAAGAGGACGAATAAGGTAAATTAAGGGGAAAATTGTTTAGAAAATATTAACTAAAAGAGACAATTAAAAAGGAACCTAAAGTTAAGTATTGAGCTTGCTCTGACAGGTCAGAAAGGAGACACCATGACTATGTAGATAAAAGTGAAGGGATCCCTTTTCTCCACATCCTCTCCAGCATTTATTGCTTGTAGATTTTTGGATTGCAGCCATTCTGACTGGTGTGAAGTGGTACCTCATTGTGGTTTTGATTTGCATTTCTCTGATAATGAGTGATGTTGAGCATCAGCCACTATGGAAAACAGTGTGGAGGTTCCTTAAAAAGCTGCAAATAGACCTGTCATATGACCCAGCAATCCCACTGCTGGGCATATACACCGAGGAAACCAGAATTGAAAGAGTCACGTGTACCCCAATGTTCATCGCTGTATTGTTTACAATAGCCAAGACATGGAAGCAACCTAGATGCCCATCAACTGATGAATGGATAAGAAAGCTGTGGTACATATACACAATGGAATATTACTCAGCATTAAAAAAATATTCATTTGAAGCAATTCTACTCAGATGGACGAAACCGGAGCCCATTATCCAGAGTGAAGTAAGCCAGAAGGAAAAACAACAATACAGTATATTAACGCATATATATGGAATTTAGAAAGACGGTAACGAGAACCCAACATGCAAGACAGCAAAAGGAACGCAGATGTATAGAATAGACTCGTGGACTTTGTGGATGAGGGTAAGAGTGGGATGATATGGGAGAAGGGCATTGAAGCATGTTAATTGTCATGTGTCTAATCAATCGCCAGCCCAGGATTGATGCTTGGGGCTGGTACAGAGAGATTTCCCGGGGGGGAGGGAAGAGGGAGGGGGATTCCGGAGGGGAAGCATATGTAAACCCATGGTGATATCATGACAATGTATGGCAAAAACAATAAAAAAAAAATAGGAAAAAAAAAAAAGTGAAGGGAGAAAATTCATTTATTTGGAAAGTAAAATTTCCCCTACAATTCCAGTGGGAAAACCAAAGCAAAACAATAAAAAATATCTAATGGGGTATATTTTGAAATATTTTAATGAGATTCTCCCCCCCCCCCGCCTTTTTGAGTTCCTCACTCAGCTAAGGATATGCATCTGCTTGCAGGTATGTTAGGAATATTCAGTAATGAATACCAAAGATTAGACGTATAAAGTAGTATTCATCTTTTGTCATACAAAATAGAACACATTTAAACAATAGGCTTGAAAACTAGGCATTTTAGCATGATAAAGTTTTCCTAAATTAATATAGGTCCCATCTAATTAAGGCCTAAGCCTGTAGGATTCACATTACAGCGTTTTCCTGCTCTATACAGAAATCATCCTTATTTGAAAAGAATTCAGATCATTGAGTTCTTTCAGTTTGTAGAAAAATACCCCTTTGTCTATAGTGCATTATAGCTGCAAGTTTGGAAGGGAAGAATACATCTTATTATTTCTTACAGTGTGGTACTCAGACCAACAGTATCAGCATTGTTTGGGAACTTGTTAGAAATGCAAATTCCTTGGTCCCACCTCAGACTGACTGAAAATAAACTAGGGATAGGGTTCAGGAATTTATTTTCCAAACAAACCCTCTGTATGATTCTTAAGTACACTAAGATTTGAGAAGCAATGATCTAGAAAAGACTTCAGCACTTTCCAATCTAGGACGCTCGGGAGGCTGGAAGAAAGAGGCATAGGGATCATGTATCCCTGTTTTTCTCTTCTCCGAACAGGAGTGGGCTATGGTTTAGAGCAGTGAGAGTAATACAGAGGAAGAAGGATGCTCTCACTCATGCTCCTTACCTGTAACTCTGTATGGTGGCCACCCGTTAGGCTGACCTAACCAGCTAGGATGTCACTAGACCTAAGGAGAGTTTGGTTTTGCTGTAGTTAGGCAAAGGAACTTTGCATTTTTCAGTCTTTCTAAGCCTCCCATGTGTTCCCTGTGACATAGACAGGTCTCAGACTGAGCTGAGAATCCAGCTCAGGGGTTTGTCCACAGGAATGTCTATCTTTATTGGGAGTGAAGGAACTTTGAACAAGGATTGCATGAGGGTTCTCCAGGTCAATGTGATTGGAAGCATCACATCATATTTCAGGGTTCTCTAGAGTCAGAAAGATCTATGCTTAACCATGATGGTACAGGCCGCTCGTCAAACTGAAAGAAAATGACAGAAACTGTAGGGTGGACACAGAAGAGCACTCCAGGGTCCAAGACAAAGTCACTCTCTCTTTCTTTGTTACATGAGTTCAGTTCAGTTGCTCAGTTGTGTCCAACTCTTTGCGACCCCATGAATTGCAGCACGCCAGGCCTCCCTGTCCATCACCAACTCCTGGAGTCCACCCAAACCTACATCCATCGAGTTGGTGATGCCATCCAGCCATCTCATCCTCTGTCGTCCCCTTCTCCTCTTGCCCTCAAATCTTCCCAGCATCAGGGTCTTTTCCAGAGAGTCAACTCTTCGCATGCGTTAATACATTCCTTTTTTACTCTAGTTAGTTCGAATGAGGTTTCTGTCACTTGAAATGGAACACATCTGGAAAATATGCATTTCAAACTCACTAGTACAAAATGACTTCCCCGATAGCTCAGTTGGTAAAGAATCTGCCTGCAATGCAGGAGATCTGGGGTTCGATCCGTGGGTTGGGAAGATCCCCTGAAGAAGGGAAAGGCTACCCACTCCAGCATCTGGCCTAGAGAATTCCATGGACTGTTAGTCCATGGGGGTCACAAAGAGTCAGATAACAACTGAACAACTTTCACTAGTGCAAAATGAAACTCATCTTTCCCAACCTGGTTCTGCTCTTATTCCATTTCCATTAATGATACCATTATTGGCCCCATTATTTAGGCCAGATATCTGGGTTTCATCATTGACTCTGTCATCTCCTTTCCCGTGTTCCTATTTTTCTCTTGAATCTGATCACTTTTATTTACTCTGTCTGAGTTAGGCCACCATAGTCTCTCCCTTGGATCATTGAAATGGCTTCCTAACTAGTGTTCCTGCTATCATCCCTGCCTCTTCCTTCCACTCTCTGCAATCCAGCAGGAATGATCTTTCTAAGATGAAATTTCATGATGCTATTCACTGATCTCTGTTCCACTACCCGGCCTTTCGTAGGCATTGTGCATCTCTAAGACATTTAATGAGACATGATGTTTCCTAATAAATTTGACCACAAAGTTTTTATTCATGAAATATTTCATGGGGGTAATGTTCTGCTGCATATGATTTGGGAAACAATATTCTAGAAGAATTTAAGGGCATGAATTACAAAATCTTGTCTCTACTATTACAATACTCTAATTTGATTTTTATAGAATGTTCCATTTTAATAATCATGGTATCTGACACTTACTGGATTTTTATTTTAAGATAGGCAGTACTAAATACTAAACAAGTATTATCTTTTGTAATCCCAAAAATAGCTCTTAGGTTGCTATTATTGTATGCATTTTATAAGTGAAGAATAGAAGCTTAAGTTAATGTGCTCAAATTCACATAAGTGATAAATGAGAGAACTGTTATTTAGAGCTAGGATTTCTTTATTCTGAAGCAGGTATGTTTAACTGCTAGTCAGTATTTTTCAAATCATGTTTTATACAGCCCTGGGGTTCTACACTTATGCCTCAGAAGTACCTGCAAAGGAAGGAAAAGAGGGAAAAGGAGGTGAGGGTGAGACAAACTGAAATTGTGGGTCCCTGATGGCCACTTCTACCAGAGCATCTATGCCTTTATCTCTTTTATAAAATGTGGGCTCTGGAAAACTTTTCTTCTGAAAATATTTGGAACATGTTGGAAACCACTGCATTACTTGATAATGATATTCAATGGAAATTTTCTGTCAAGAATCCTTTCCTCCCCATTTTTTTTTTTGATTCTCAAGTTTTCATTTCCATGAATACACTGAAGGCGCATTTGACTGACACCTAGAATTAGCTCATTCAACTGGCATCACTGGTAGATTCTGTTTATGTACAGTTTCCTTAGCTGTCTTCTAAATTACATGAAATAGAGTAGGGTAAGTATAACAGAATACTCCATCTAAGCTTTTGTGTTCCTTATCTCAGATATTAGAATTAGGGAATTGCAATTTATTCAGTAGAAAGCTGGCATAGGATATTGAGGGATATTCAGGAGATTGACTGGTCTGAGGAACAAAACAAAGCAAAACAAAGAAAGGAAATACAAACTGAATAGAAGAGTTTTCAAAGGGCAAGTTCCTTTATGTTCTCAGTAAAATTAGTTGGGAATTTGATTCATCATAAAATCCCTTTTATCTCAGATATCTATCCTCAAGTTGCAGGCTGGCTGGCATAGAGCTCTGCCATCTGGCTTGAATCCTTCTCTTCCTCTCCTTATTATTTTCACTTAGACACCATCTTGTTTCCTGTCAGTCAGGAACAATCTGCCTAACTTCAGTGCAATTCTGCACTAACTTCAGAATTTTTCCCCCTTGATGAAAACTTCCTATACTTCTGAGGATTTGTACTTTATTTCAGTTTTCTAGCTTGAGACTCATTTCCCTAAACATGGTGCTTAATACCACTGGGCTTCAGTGAAGACTCAAATGTTCCTAGTTTAGGTCATCCTAGTAATTCCATAAGTTCTAAGGGATCTGTTCTCTACTAATACGTTTTTAAACTGAAGCTTCTGGAAATCCATTCTGATTGGTTATTATTTAAATGGTTGTTAAGTTAATTCATGCTTCTAATGACTTAGATATGTTTGATTGGAGGAGTTTGACTCCCCTTAATGTGGGGGAATTGTACAATGGATTCCAATCTTGGGAAGAAGATGGTATTAGGTGATCTCCTACATGTTCTGATCTACTCATTTCTATTGCAGTATGTTTGATCCACATAACTCTTTGGATTTATGCGTTTCAAGCTAAGTGGGAGGGCTATCGGAGAAGGCAATGGCAACCCACTCCAGTACTCTGGCCGGGAGTGTCCCATGGGTGGAGGAGCCTGGTAGGCTGCAGTCCATGGGGTCACTAGAAGTGGGACTGGACTGAGCGGCTTCCCTTTCACACATTGGAGAAGGAAATAGCAATCCACTCCAGTGTTCTTGCCTGGAGAATCCCAGGGATAGGGGAGCCTGGTGGGCTTCTGTCTGTGGGGTTGTAGAGTCGAACACGATTGAAGCGACTTAGCAGCAGCAGCAGCAGGAGGAGGGCTATCATTTGTATTCTTCAATTCATAGGCAGCACAATAAGGGAAACTTAAGCACAGAATTAAGTATAGCCATAAGCTATAAAGTATGGATTCAAGTCAGAGACAGATTAGAGGAGGAGATGGGAAAGTAGTGTGTGGGAAAGGTATTGTCAGATTATCTCCTCCCATGTGCTTGTGCATGGAGTTACTTATGTTCCTGGGATGTCTTAGCTGTTTGGATATGCTCCAGAGATAAAAATTATTGTTGGTGGAAAATTCTTTTTATTGTAGTCCTCTTCATTTAGATACCTTTATAAAGAAAGTTGCTCAAAAGCCCTGAAGAGATCCCAGGACCAAATGTGTCTGATGAATGGTGGTTAGTTAGTTATTTCAGTCACTTAGACGTGTCTGACTCTGTGCAACCCCATGGACTGCTGCACCCCAGGCTTCCCTGTCCCCCCAGAGCCTGCTCAAACTCATGTCCATCGAGTTGGTGATGCCATCCAACAATTTCACCCTCTGTTGTCCCCTTCTCCCACCTTCAATCTTTCCCAGCATCCGTGTCTTTTCCAATGAATCAGCTCTTTGCATCAAGTGGTGAAAGTATCAGAATTTCAGCTCAAGTGTCATTCCTTCCAATGAATATTCAGGACTGATTTCCTTCAGGATTGACTGGTTTGATCTTCTTGCAGCCCAAGGGGCTCTCAAGAGTCTTCTCCAACACTACAGTCCAAAAACATCATTTCTTTAGCACTCCGCTTTCTTTATGGTCGAACTCTCATATCCACATATGACTACTGGAAAAACCATAGCTTTGACTAGACAGACTTTGTCTATAAAGTAATGTTTTTGCTTTTTAATATACTGTCTAGGTTTTTCATAGTTTTTCTTCCAAGGAGGAGGCATCTTTTAATTTCATGGCTGCAGTAACCATCTGCAGTGACTTTGGGGTACAAGAAAATAAAATCTGTCACTGTTTCCATTGTTTCCCCACCTATGTGCCATGAAGTAATCGGACTGGATGCCATAATCTTTGGTTTTTGAATGTTGAGTTTAAGCCAGATTTTTTACTCTCTTCTTTTACTTTCATCAAGAAGTTCTTTAGTTTCTCCTCACATTCTGCCATAGAGTGGTGTCATCTGCATA
Source organism: Antilocapra americana (assembly GCA_007570785.1). NCBI lineage: Eukaryota > Metazoa > Chordata > Mammalia > Artiodactyla > Antilocapridae > Antilocapra > Antilocapra americana. The sequence goes on along the minus strand of ML663009.1, from coordinate 31,770,720 downwards.
GAGGAGGTTATTGATATTTCTCGGCAATCTTTATTCCAGCCTGGGCTTCATTCAGTTTGGCATTTTGCACAGTGTACTCTGCATATAGGTTAAATAAACAAGGTGACAGTTTACAACCTTGGCTTACTCCTTTCTCAATTTGGAATCAGTCCATTGTTCCTCGTCTGATTCTAATTGTTGCTTCTTGACCTGCATACAGATTTCTCGGGAGGCAGGTAAGGTGTTCTGATATTTCCATCCCTTGAAGAATTTTTCAGTTTGTTGTGATCCACACAGTCAAAAGCTTTAGTGTAGTCAATAAAGCAGAAGTAGATGTTTTTCTGGAACTCTCTTGTCTTTTCTATGATCCAATGGATGTTGGAAATATGATCTCTGATTCCTCTGCCTTTTCTAAATCCAGCTTGAACATCTGGACATTCTTGGTTCACGTACTGTTGAAGCCTAGCTTGTAGTTTTGAGCATTACTTTGTTAGCCTGTGATGTGAGTGCAATTGTGCGGTAGTTTGAATGTTCTTTTTTATTGCTCTTCTTTGGGATTGGAATGAAAACTGACCTTTTCCAGCCCTGTGGCAACTGCTGAGTTTTCCAAATTTGCTGGCATATTGAGTGCAGTGAATAGTGATAGCATCTGTAATCTTGGTGTCTTTTTTGGTTAAAATAAAATTGGAGACTGTCAGATACTCAACAGCAAGACACACAATTAATCAAACTTAGCACTTCTTTTCCTCAGGGATTCCTGAATCCTAAATCTCGGCCTTGCAAAAGTTACGGCAGGGATCACAAGGGATAAAAACAGTCATTTAAAAACTCATGGAAGAATATTAATTTAAATTATGATAATATGACTTATTAAAGAGATGCACTATGGTCTCCCATCAGAACACACTAATATAAATTGATTTTGGTGATCTTTTGGGAAGAAAATAGAAGTTATTACACTAGTTGTCAGAAATTAAAAATAAGTGAAACTAGCTACAATGTATTTTTTCTCTCTAATGGTGTTTACTAGGGAGTGGTAATCTCTGCCATTTTCTTAGGCTTTTAACACTTTTTTTTTTATCCAAGATCAACATGTGGGTAGAAAATAATCAAAAGCATCACAAATTTAGAGAAATGCTAAAGCAGATTTCTGCCCACATCAGGAGGAATGGACAGGTGTTCACACTGTAGGAGAAACTGTACATAAAATTAGTAGCATCTGTGCCAATTAAAGCTAATGATTAGAGCTAGACAAACACGATGCATGAAAACTCAAATCTACCAACACCCAAGCCACTCTTTTACCTACAACACCAATTACCAAGGAACATAGTCCCCATAAGAACCTCTCTCATCTTGCCTTTAAGTTCAATAGGCAACCAAAGTCTGTTGTGTTAAGTGGGGAACCTTATAATCAGGATTGGAGTACCTTTATTCAGCATGCCAAATAAAATTTTTAAATGTTGAAAATTTGGGTTGAGCTTGAAGGAAAAATATATTTAAGATGGGAATAGACACTGGAGAAGGAATGCTTACCCAAGGTACTAATCATAGATACAATGTCTAAGAAATAATCTATGACATCATTTAGATACAGTTAGTATATCAAGGAGTCTTGACTAAGTATGTATACATGCACACACGTTTTGTTTCTAATTGTTGTGGTCAGCTGCACTATGTTGTATTTACTTTTCATTCACTCATCATTTATTCTACAAATATTTTATTGAGAACTTATTATATGTCAAGTACTGTTTTAGGTACTAGATGTATAGTGATAAAATAAAACAAAATTCTTGCCCTTATGGATTTTACAATCTTCTAGATAATAATTCCCTTTATTGTAGTCTGATTCCATACTTTTTCAGATACTTTCATTTATTTAAAAGCCACTATGATATACTAAGGATGCCTTTGTTTTATACAGAAAACTCAGTTCAGTTCAGTTGCTCAGTCGTGTCCAACTCTTTGTGACCCCATGAACTGCAGCACACCAGGCCTCCCTGTCCATCACCAACTCCCAGAGTTAACCCAAACTCATGTCCACTGAGTAGGTGATGCCACCCAACCAACTCATCCTCTGTTGTCCTCTTCTCCTCCTGCCTTCAATCTTTCCCAACATCAGGATCTCTTCAAATGAGTCAGCTCATTGCATCAGGGGGCCAAAGGATTACAGTTTCAGCTTCAACGTCAGTCCTTCCAATGAACACCCAGGACTGATCTGCTTTAAGATGGACTGGTTGGATCTCCGTGCAGTCCAAGGGATTCTCAAAAGTTTTCTCCAACACCCAGTTCAAAAGCATCAATGCTTCAGTGCTCAGCTTTCTTTATAGTCCAACTCTCACATCCATACATGACTACTGGAAAAACCATAGTCTTGACTAGACGAAACTTTGTTGGCAAAGTAATGTCTCTGCTTTTTAATATGCTGTCTAGGTTGGTCATAACTTTCCTTCCAAGGAGTGTCTTTTAATTTCATGGCTGCAATCACCATCTGCAGTGATTTTGGAGCCCAAGAAAATAAAGTCAGCCACTGTTTCCCCATCTATTTCCCATGTAGTGGTGAGACCAGATGCCATGATCTTAGTTTTCTGAATGTTGAGCTTTAAGCCAACTTTTTCACTCTCCTCTTTCACTTTCATCAAGAGGCTCTTTAGTTCTTCACTTTCTGCCATAAGGGTGGTGTCCTCTGCATATCTGAGGTTATTGATATTTCTCCCAGCAATCTTGATTCCAGCTTGTGCTTCCTCCAGCCCAGTGTTTCTCATGATGTACTCTGCATATAAGTTAAATAAGCAGAGTGACAATATACAGTCTTGATTTACTCCTTTTCCTATTTGGAACCAGTCTGTTGTTCCTTGTACAGTTCTGTTGCTTCCTGACCTGCATACAGGTTTCTCAAGAGGAAGGTCAGGTGGTCTGGTATTCCCATCTCTTTGAACTTTTCCACAGTTTATTGTGATCCACACAGTCAAAAACTTTGGCATAGTCAATAAACCAGAAGTAGATGTTTTTCTGGGACTCTCTTGCTTTTTCAATGATCCAGTGAATATTGGCAATTTGATTTCTGGTTCCTCTTCCTTTTCTAAAACCAACTTGAACATCTGCAAGTTCGCGGTTCACATATTGCTGAAGCCTGGCTTGGAGAATTTTGAGCATTACTTTACTAGCGTGTGAGATGAGTAAACTGTGCAGTAGTTTGACCATTCTTTGGCATTGCCTTTCTTTGGGATTGGAATGAAAACTGACGTTTTCCAGTCCTGTGGCCATTACTGAGTTTTCCAAATTTGCTGGCATATTGAGTGCAGCACTTTCACAGAATCATCTTTCAGGATTTGAAATAGCTCAACTGGAATTCCATCACCTCCACTAGCTTTGTTCATAAACTCTCTATACTGTAAACTCTCTGTATTGCTATATAGCAGTAAACTCTCTATACTGTTCTTAATGCTAGGTACAATGTGTAAAGTGCAAATAAGTCGATGCAAGCACAAATAGAGATATAGAGATCCGTTTCTGGCGTTGGAATGTAGGCAGTAGGGAAAGCTGCTCAGACAGAGAAACTGGTGTAGGATAAGCAGGACAAAAAAAAAAAAAAAAAAACAGACAAAATGCACAAGATAACAGAATCGCAGTTTTTTAGGGTGAGTGCCATGAACTGTAGCTGGAACAAAGTGAGAAATGTAGAGCTGGATGGAGGGTAGACTTGAAACTGAATGTCCATTAAGGAATTCCTAAGCCAAAGTCAGGTAGGGAAGCTGGTGGAAAAGCATAAACAACAAATGAAACTCAGGTGTGTGTGTCAGAATCATGTGCAAGCAAACATCAGGGTATGGAGCAAGATCAACTTCACTGGGAAAATAGAGATTAGTAGACACTGAAGGATAAGAGTAAAGCGAATGAGAGGCCAGAGGTAGATGGACTGAGTGGGCTGTATTGGGGTTGGGAACCAGGTGGTCCAGGCAAGTAAGATGAGGTTACTTGCCAGCGATAGGTATAGCAGGATGTTGGAAAACCTGAGTTAGAACTAGCATGTGGTAATGCAAACTGAATGAGTATTGAGATGGAGAAATCTGAAGCAAAGAGAGAAAATTTTGAAGTGGAAATGAAAATAGAATTCTGGGTCTGAACCTCATGAGGAAGTTCAAGGATCTCTTAGCGGGAGGAATAGGCTAGTTTTAGGAAGGCTGGCATATTGGCTGTCTTAAGGTTGGAAAATCTTTGTTGAAAATAGAAGATTGACAAATAAGAACATTTTTTTGGGCAAGAAGTATCTCAGAGCATACAGGGTCCCCCAACTGGGGGACAGTCCCTGAGAAAAGATGCTAACATTTGTGAGCACTGAAGTCTCAGTCTATATTAAAGACATTGCATATACAAATAATAATAGTGACTATTTTAAGCACAGAACTTACTGCTTCTAACTTTGTTCCTGTTCTCCACAAAGCAGGGAAAATTATTATTTTACAATATGAGTCCAGAGTGAGGCTTCTGGAGTGCTGGTATGAAGAGTTGAATGGACTCTTTCCCTAGCAAAACAATTATTTAACTGGTGAAAATTTTATGTTCTATCTACCTATCATTAAAGCTTCTAGAAATTATCTTTAGAACATATAATAAATGGAGAATATTTATTCAAGAAAATCTACCAAATCTCAGTAAATACAGTGATTGTGTGGCATTTGACCAGAACCTACACTCATTTCCCCCTCTCTCTAGTCCCATGTAACAGAAGCTGTAATGTGGGCATTTCACTTTGAGCAGGTAAAGGCAAGAAGAAGAGGGCTTTCTCTCACCTTGGCTAGTAGGGCTACTATTTCATTCCACTAGGTTAAGTGCCTCTTACCTACCTTCCACTCTCCCAGCTTGCGTCACAAAAACACTATTCCAGTCAGGTACAGCTGGGAGAAGGCTTCCCTGGTGGCTCATATAGTAAAGAACCCATATGTAATGCAGGAGACCTCCATCCCTACGTTGGGGAGATCCCCTGGAGAAGGGAATGACTACCCACTCCAGTATTCTTTCTAGAGAATCCCATGAACAAAAAAGTGGCGGCCTACAGTCCACGGGATAGCAAAGAGTCGAACACAACTGAGCGACTAAGTACACACACACACACACACACACGCAGCTGAGTGAATTGGTGCGCCTTTCCCTCATATAGCTTGTATTTGTATGGAAAGGGCCGTGACTGCCCCCAGATCCAGCGAAGTGGTGCCAAGTTTCTTCCCAGGGAAAGAGGCAGGCTTTAAGGACAGAGAGGCCCACGACTCTGCCTGAGTGGACTGAATTAATTTTAATAGGGTATGGAGAAGTTCATGCCTGGGTTTTTGCTGAAACAAATAGATATTGAGGTGGTAAGCAATTATGGGGGTCAAGTAGTTCCATGATTGCAAGTAGTAGAGAAATAGATAAGACCAGTAGAGAGCCCTCCTGGTCACTCTTATCTCTGGGGGTCCAGAGGGCTGTCCATACGTGCTTGTACCTGCTCAGGAACAATCAAAGCTGAATATGGGGCAGACTAGAAAGCATGACCTAAGCCATATGCAGATCCATCAGCAAAGTGTGGAATCCTTAACCGGCTTGAGAGAATGACCGAACACTACTCTGATCCTAGGAAACCAAGCTTCACAATAAAGTTACACTTTCCCTTGGTGGTCTGGAAGACTGTGCATCCGCAAGACTGACCTCTCAGGAGTGAATGGTGACAGAAACTGAACATGGGACAACATTGCAAACTTCTGGAACTATGAAGCAGCCTCTTAACCACATACATATGAAAGTAAGAGTTTATATCTAACTTGCTACAGAGGCTTATGCACAACCTTTAATCAAATGTGGTTCACACAGACCTAAGGGTGGCCCCTAGATGCCAGGAGGTAGGAAAAAAACAAAGAAAAGAAAAATTCTAGTAGGGACACCAGAGGCTGCATGCTATGGAGGAAATGGGCTTCAAATATTAGTCCAGTGGAGTCACCAAAAAAATAAACAAATTATGAAACAAATTTACTTTTCAAATACTTCCCAAAGAGAGGGAAGGATCAGTACTGAGTTGCTATAATTTATTAATCTAAAATGTACAATTTTCAACAAAAAAATGAGATAAACAAACAAACCTTAGGAAAGTGTGATACATACAACAGGGGAAAAAAGCATACAACAGAAACTATCTTTGAGAGGACCAGATTTAGCCAACAGAGACTTAGAGAAAGCTAAATAAATGTGTTCAAAGAACTAAATGAAACCATATTTAAAGATTTACAGGAAGGTACGATAACAATGACTCATAAAAAGTGTAAAAGAAGATAGAAATTATTTTAAAAAACCAAGTGTAAATTACGGTGTTGAAAAGTACAATAAATGAAAGAAAATATTTATTAGTGAGACTCAATAGTAGATTTGAGTGGCAAAAGAAAAAATTGGAGAACTTGAAAACTGATAAATAAAGATTACATGATCTGAAGAACAGAAAGTAAAAAGAATAAAGAAAAATGAACAGTCTCAGAGCAATGTGAATCACCATTTAATGCACCAATGTACAAGTAATGGTACTAGAAGGAGAGGGGAGAAAGGTACAGAAAAAATATTCAAACAAATCACAACCGAAAGCTTTCCAATTTAGTGAAAAACACTAATATACACATCTAAACAGCTGAACAAACTATTAACATGTTAAACACAAAGGGATCTATACTCAGAAACATCATAGTAAAATATGATAAAGATAAAGAGAAAATCTTGAAAATAGCAAGAGAAAAATGACCCATCACAATAAGAATAACAGCATCAGAAACCCCAGACACAGGGTAATGTGACTCCTCTATTGGCTTCCCATCTCAAAATTAAATGTTTAAATTAGCAAGTGCCCCTCACTCCCTAATCTCATGCCATCCTTCCCTGAAAATATCTTTACCCTATCTCACATTTTGATCTTAGTTTGGATCAGTATAGAATTCTTGGTTGGAAATAATTTTTCCTCAGAGTTTCAAACTCTGCTCTATTTTCCCTTTGGAAACTTTAAGAATACCAAATATTTCTCTTCAACCTCAGCTCTGAAATGTCACATAAATGTGTCTGTGTGGATTACTTTTCTTTCATTGTGTTGGACACTCAATGGGCCTTTTTGACTTATAAATTCCCATGTGTGCATGTGCATGCACGAGTGTTTGATTTTTCTTCTACTACCTCTCATGTGTTAAGTTTCATTAGTTCTGTCTTAAGATATTTTCCTGTCCTCTGCCAAAGTCTGGGAGGAACCTTCTGCAACCCCAAGTGCAGAAAGTATTCTCATGATCATCACTTGGCACACAACTGTGCCTAATAAATATTTATCAATTGTCAAAATGAAACTAGTTATTAGGAGTGACTAACAAGATGAACTGAAATGTGATGGGCTATACATACATCAAGGGCTCCCTTAGTGGCTCAGAAGTATAAGAATCTTCCTGCAATGCACGAGACAAAGGAGATGAGGGTTGGAACGATCCTTTAGAGGAGGGCATGGCAACCCACTCTAGTACTCTTGCCAAGAGAATCCCAGGGACAGAAGAGCCTGGAGGGCTATGGTCTAAGGGGCTGTAAAGAGTCAGACACAACTGCAGCGACTGAGCACAGCGCACCAGCACATTCATACATCTCTGCTCTAGGCTGGATGGCCCTGCAACCCCTCCTCCTGTCCTCTTTCTCTTGTTGGCCTCTGTGGGTTCCTGACTCTAATTCTCAAAGCTATTACATGTTTCACTTCTGTTGATATCACCTTTATTCATCAGTTGTCCAAAACTGTCTCCAGTACAGCCCCTGACTTCTCCAGAAGCCTTCTGGCTCCAGAATCATGCATTCAACCATTCAATTCTTCAAGCGCTAAAATTCCTAAAATTAATAATCACCTAAAAATAATAGTAGTTTCCATGCCATAAAATTATGGAGCAAAGGTAGATATTATGATCCCTATTTTTCATATGAAGCTTGGAAACTTGCCTGGGTGAAAGGAGAGGATTTCAAACCAGGTCTGACTCCAGGGCTTCATGCTTTTTCAGCCTCTCAGTCTTCACTGTGTGGTCCTAAGAATCAAACGAGGCAAACTCTTGCACAGACTTTGGTTATGTTAATGGAAATGCAAATTTTCCCTGAAATTTTGTTTCTAGAGCTAGAGAGATTAACACAAATGAATGCATCTCTGATGATAAGATGTAAGATGAGCTAGCAGTTATGGGGAGGGTGGAGGAGGAGGGCTATGTTGTTGGGGGGAGAAGAGGGATTTTGACAGTGCCCTTGAAGAGCCTCATCCAGGTGCTTTTTGGACAAGCAGAGCTGGGTGATAATGGCAAAGCTTTTGTTGGCATTGCTTCCTCCACGGATGATGCAGCCAAGGGCAGTGTGTTCCTGCTTGCAGGGTGGAAACAAGCTGTGCATTAGGAGGTAAATCTCTGGCTTGCAAAAGGTTGAATAAGATACTCCTTTAAAAAGCTCACTAGTTGGCTAAATTTAGGGTGGTGAACACCAACAAGCCAAGAATATTCTTTGGCCTTGGGCCCGTAACATTTTCATTTGACTGGGAATTGGATGTATTTTTATTTCCTCTTGACTCTTATCACCTTTGTCTTTAGAGGCAGAAGTCTAGGTGCTGATAATTGGGTAGGGCCCTGTGAGGATGACTAATGTCTCTGTTGAGTATGACAGTTAAAGATGGCCCTGTTTTTGGATCCTACTTTTTCTGTGAGTGGTTGAATGTGCCCTGTGAAATTTTTGTATAAATTTGTTTCATCAGTTATCAATCTAGATGAGCCTTTCTTGACTCTGCTCTTTTTTCCCTCTAAATCTCCTTTTCTGAAACTTGTTCTTTTTTTTTTGAAGATATTTTCAAAGACAAGAATATCATTGACATGAGAAACCCTTTGCCAGCTATATAAAAAGGGTCAGAATGCCTGTTCATTTGGTTATTGATTCAATGCCACCACTCCATGTCAACTTCCATGACTTCAGGGAGGCCCATTCTCCAAGCCAGCACCCTGCTAACTAGACTGGAAATAAACATCCAAACCTATCGAACTTGAGAAGCAATAAGACAAAGGGGGGAAAAAAGTGTGGACTCTGATCAGCAGGTCCAACTTCCAATACCAACTTTGCTATTTATTAGACATATTGTTTGCCTCTGTGAGCATCAGTTTCCTTATCTATCAGAAGATGATAATACTTTCATTGAAAACTTTTATTTGGCTTAGAAAGAATGTATTTAGGTGCTATATAAGTGGTTATTTTCTTCCTTCTTCTTTTACAAGGAGCCTTTGGCTTTTCCACTGCCCTCTGGCATTGCACATTCAGCAGCACCAATCCCTAGCTCTGTCACAGTGCTAATTCATTGTGAACCCTAGGGAGAGTACTCAGTTTTCATACCTAGGAACTTCTACTTTTCCTTTTGTACTTTTATTGGTTTGTTCCTCAGTAGACCTTAGTAGTTTTTAATTACATCTGTTAGTCTCATTCAGATTTATTCATTCACTCAGCAAATGTGTATTGAATGCTTTTATATGCCAATGTTGCATTGAGTGCTAAAGGTGTAATGTCTCTGTCCTCAATGAACCTGCAGTTTAGTGGAGAAAACAGTTGAGTCAACATACAACGGCAACTGAGCCAACTGATGCTAAGACAGAGCAGACACACATAGGAATGCACCTAAGCCAAACTTGGGGAGTCACTAAGGGCTTCTTGGGCTTCCTTAGTGGGTAAGCAGAAAAGAATTCACCTGCGGTGCAGAAGACATGGGTTCAATCCCTGTGTCAGGAAGATCCCCTGGAGGAGGGCATAGCAACCCATTTCAGTACGCTTGCTGGGAGCTTCCCATGCACAGAGGAGCCTGGTGGGTTGCAGTCCATGGGGTCGCAAAGAGTTGGACATGATTGAAATGACTAAGCACAAAAGCTTCTTGGTGGAGGGGACCTTTATACTGAAATCTAAGCATGGGTAACAGTTGACAAGATTGAAGCCTGGAAGAGGTAGAGTGGTATGAAGAATGGTGACTGTGAGGGCAGTCACATCCGTGCAGCACGGAATGGCCTGGGCCTGGGAGAGGCTGTGCTCACATTAGAATTGTCTACCTAGAAGCTCCTGAGAGGCTGCGGGGCCTGGAGATGTTTCAGAGAGGCAGAGGATCATTGGGGATGGCTGTGAGAATTGTCCTTTTGTGGAGTATTTTAAAAGATACTTTATTATGGTTTAGATACTATTCTGAAATAGTCCCAGTGTGGTACTCGTGTTGGTTAATGGGTCAGTATTTTTGTGCATTTATGTGTGGAGAGGTGCAAAGTGTAGGGGAAAGTCGCTTCTCTTAAGTTTTACGACATGAGAGTAAATGTGTTTTTTGGGTAGGCTGTTCATTTTTCAGGCCTAGGCAGTATGAAAAACAGGCTATGTCATCTTTGGCCCAAATACCCATCTCTCCTTGAGGTATTCATGAAACTCTCATTGACCCTAAAGAAGATTAAGCTGCTTTAGATAAGGTTTAGGCTGATGGAAATGAAGGAGTATATGATACTAGAAACAGGGCCATGGATCCCTGCCTAGATATGAGGGACATGGAAGAAAAGTGTAAGTGCATAATTGTGTGTGTGTGTGTGTGTGTGTGTGTGTGTGTGTGTGCGTGTGCGGGTGTTAGTTGAAGATGAGTAAGGCCAGCATACCATCAAAGCTGGCTGCCACATTTTACCTTCCTTCTCCAGTGCTTTTCTACCTTGCTCATCCTAGGTGGGGAATACCTAGGAGCTTCATTATGGAGTCCCACTTGGGTTATCCAGGTAGGGTCAAAGTGTTTCAATAGTTTCAAGTCTGCCTTGGTTATGTAGGAGCCTCTTCCACTGGAAACTTGAAGTCATGCACTCTGAAAAGAGGTGGAGGATTGTCTCCTTTATCCTTCCCACCTATCCTTCCCACCTGGGAAGGATAAATTATACTACCATTGAGTATAATACAAGGTATATCTGTTTGAAGACCTGGAGCCGACTGTGGCTCGGATCATCAGCTCCTTATAGCAAAATTCAGGCTTACACTAAAGAAAGCAGAGAAAGCCAATAGGCCAGTCAGGTATGACCTAAATCAAATCCCCTATGATTATACATAGGGAGGTAACAAATAGATTCAAGAGATTAGATCTGGTAGATAGAGTGCCTGAAAAAACTATGTACAGAGATTTGTCATATTGTACAGGAAGTGATGACCAAAACCATCCCAAAGAAAAAGAAATACAAGTGGTTGTCTGAGGAGGCTTTACAAATAGCTGAGGAAAGAAGAGAAGTGAAAAGCAAGGGAGAAAGGGAAAGGTATATCCAACTGAATGCAGAGTTCCAGAGAATAGCAAGGAGAGACAAGAAGGCCTCCTTCAGCAAACAATGCAAAAAAACCGAAGAAAAACCGAGGAAAAGTTCATGCAAAGATAGGCACAATAAAGGACAAAATTGGTTAAGACCTAGTAAAAGCAGAAGAGATCAGGAAGAGATGGTAAGAATACAGAGAAGAACTGTTCAAAAAAGATCTTAATGACCCAGATAACCATGATCACTAGACACTCACCTAGAGCCAGACATCCCAGAGTGTGAAGTCAAGTGGGCCTCAGGCAACACTGCTGTCAATAAAGCTAGTGGAGATGATGGAATTCCAATAGAGCTATTTAAAATCCTAAAAGATGATGCTATTGAAGTGCTGCATGAAATCTGTCAGTAAATTTGGGAAACTCAGGAGGGCCACAGAATTGGAAAAGGTCAATCTTAATCCCAATTCCCTAAGAAGGGCAGTACTAAAGAATGTTCAAAATACCAAACAGTCATACTCACTTCCCACGCTAGTAATCATTCAAGCTAGGCTTCAGTAGTATTTAAATCAAGAGCTTCCAGATGTATAGGCTGGGTTTAGAAAGGGTAGAGAAACCAGAGATCAAATTGCCAGTATTTGCTGGATCATAGAGAAAGCAAGGGAATTCCAGAAAAATATCTATTTATATTTCACTGACTATGTTAAAGCCTTTGTGTGAATCATAACAAGTTATGGAAAACTATTAAAGAGATGGGAATACCACACCATATTACCTGTCTCCTGAGAAACCTGTATGCTGGTCAAGAAGCAACAGGTAGAACCTTAAATGGAACAACCGACAGGTTCAAAATTGAGAAAGGAGTACGACAAGGCTATATATTGTCATCCTGTTTATTCAGCTTATATGCAGAACACATCATGCAAAATGCTGGACTGGATGAGTTACAAGCTGGAATCAAGATTGCCTGGAGAAATATTGACAACCTTATATATGTAGATGATATCACTCTAATGGAAGAAAGTGAAGAGGAACTAAAGAGCCTCTTGATGAGGGTGAAAGGGGAGAATAAAAAAGCTGGCTTAAACCTCAATATTAGAAAAAAAGATCATGGCATCCACCTTCATCACTTCATAGCAAATAGATGGGGAAAAAGTAGAAGCAGTGATGGATTTCCTCTTCTTAGGCTCTACAATCACTGCAGATGGTGACTGAGATCATGAAATTAGAAGATGATTGCTTCTTGGAAGGAAAGCTGTGATAAACATAGACAGCATATTAAAAAGCAGAGACATCACTTTGCCAACAAAGGTCCATATAGTTAAGGATATGGTCTTTATAGTAGTCATGTACTTATGTGAGAGTTGGATCATAAAGACATCTGAAGAACTGGTCTTTTGAACTGCAGTGATGGAGAAAACTTTTGACAGTCCCTTGGACAGTAAAGAGATCAAACCTGAATACTCTTTGGCAGGACTGATGCTGAAGATGAAGCTCCAATACTTTGGCCGCATGATGCAAAGAGCACCTCATTGGAAAAAGCCCTGATGCTGGGAAAGATTGAAGGTTAAAGGAGAAGAAGGTGACAGAGGATGAGATGGTTGGATGGCAACACCTGTTCAGTGGACATAAAGTTGGGCAAACTCCAGAAGATAGTGAAAGACAGGGAAGCCTGGTGTGCTTCAGTCCATGGGGTTTCAGAGTTGGACTTGGCAACTGAACAACAACAAGTTCTGTTTGATCCAGAATCTTCAGATCCTGAGATGACTGGTAATTCTGACCCTATTCAGCAATTCTCAGGGTAGACCCTGAGGCTGATGCCTCTCTTTCTTTAAAAATGAATTTATTTATTTAATTGGAGGATAATTACAATATTATGATAGTTTTTGCCATACATCAACATGAGTTGGTCACAGGTATACATGTGTTCCCCCATCCTGAACCCCCTTCTCTCCTCCTTCCCTACCATATCCCTCTGGGTTGTCCCAGAGCACTGGCTTTGGGTGCCCTGCTTCATGCATCTTTATAACACTTTTCTTTCAGCACTTTCATCTATTCCCATCTTTGAATCAGAATTCCCCTATTGCCAGAAGACTTCTCAGAGATTGCTGCTGCTGCTGCTGCTAAGTCGCTTCAGTCGTGTCCGACTCTGTGCGACCCCATAGACAGAAGCCCACCAGGCTCCCCCTTCCCTGGGATTCTCCAGGCAAGAGTACTGGAGTGGGGTTCCATTGCCTTCTTTGTCTCAGAGATTACCTAGTTGATTTTGCATGTGATGAAACTAATGCATCAGGAAGGGCAGTGATGTGTCCAAAGTCAACAGAACTAGCTGGTGTGAGAACCAGGTCACTAATTCTTAGCTCAGTCATGTATAGTCCCAAACGTTGGTTTCAGAAGTGTGATAGACTACTGACATGTGCTAACATTGTGCTAAGGGCCTTACACAGGCTGACATCATTGATTTACCATTCTGGCCCTTCCGTTAGGGCCATTGACAGAGCAAAAGAAGGGAACAGACTCAAAGAGTAAAGCCACTTATTCACAGATGGAGTGGGGATTTAGAACAAGGTATAGAACCTACATTCTTTCTCCTAGACAACTTGATCTCTATTTGCCCCACTTGAATCTAAGAACTAAAGGACTTTGGACTGGGGTCAGAGGTTGCAACCTTTTGCTATTAACAAACACCAATGCAGACATTCAGACCTGGTCTGGCTCTGCATTTCATTGTTACCCTCTACATTGAGCTTAGTCTTTCCATTGAGACAACCTTTACCACAGTCCTGATTGAAACCAGTATCTGCCCTAGCTGGCTCCTGGGGAGTGTATTTATTTATTTATTTATTGTAACAAATTCAATAAAGACTTTTTATTTATTTTTTTCCCTTTTTAAAAAATTTTTATTAGTTTTGCCATACAATGACATGATGTCACCATGGGTTTACATATGCTCCCCCTCCAGAACCCCCCTCCCTTCTCCCTCCCCCCCCCGGGGAAATCTCATTGCACCAGTCCCAAGCATCAATACTGGGCCGGCTATTGATTAGACATATGATAATTAACATGTTTCAATGCCATTCTCCCTAAAGACTTTTTAATTTACAATATTGTGTTGGTTTTGTCATACATTGACATGAATCCACCATGGGTGTACATGTGTTCCCCTTCCAGAAACCCCTTGCCACCTCCCTCCTGATTCCATCCCTCTAGACCATCCTGGTGCACCAGCCCCAAGCACCCCCGCATCATGCATCAAACCTGGGCTGGCAATTGGTTTCACATATGATAATCTACATGTTTCAATGCCGTTCTCCCGTATCATCCTGCCCTCGCCCTCTCCCATAGAGTCCAAAAGACTGTTCTATACATCTATGTCTCTTTTGCTATCTCGCATACAGGGTTATAGTTACCATCTTTATAAATTCCATACATATGCATTAGTATACTGTATTGTTGTTTTTCCTTCTGGCTTAATTCACTCTGTATAATAGGCTCCAATTTCATCTACCTCATTAGAACTGATTCAAATGTATTCTTTTTAATCACTGAGTAATATTCCATTGTGTATATGTACCATAGCTTCCTTATCCATTCATCTACTGATGGACATCTAGGGTGCTTCCATGTTGCAGATGGGAATACCAGACCACCTTACCTGCTTTCTGAGAAACTTGCATGCAAGTCTAGAAGCAAGTTAGAACCAGATATGGAACAACGGACTGGTTCCAAATTGGAGAAGGAGTATGTCAAGGCTGTATATTGTCACTCTTCTTATTTAATTTATACACAGAGTATATTTATGCAAAATGCTGGATAGATGAAGAATGAGCTGGAATCAAGATTGCAGGGAGAAATATCAACAACCTCAGATATGCAGATGACACCACCCTAATGGCAGAAAGCAAAGAGGAACTAAAGAGCCTCTTGAAGAGGGTGAAAGAGGAGAGTGAAAAATTTGGCTTAAAATGCAACATTCAGAAAACTAAGACATGGCACCCGATCCCATCAGTTCATGGTAAATAGATGGGGAAACAATGGAAACAGTTACAGACTTTATTTTCTTTTTATTTATTTATTTTTCTTTACATTATTGGGTTGGTTTTGCCATACATTGACATGAATCCACCATGGGTACACATGTGTTCCCCTTTAAGAACCCTCCTCCCACCTTCCTCCCAATTCCATCCCTCTGGGTCATCCAGGTACACCAGCCCTGAGCACCCTGTATCATGTATCAAACCTGGGCTGGTGATTGATTTCACATATGATAATTTACATGTCAGACTTTATTTTCTTGGGCTCCAAAAATCACTAAGGACAGTGACTGCAGTTACAAAATTAAAAGATACTTGCTCCTTGGAAGAAAAGCTATGACAAACCTAGATAATGTATTACAAAGCAGAGACATCAGATTGCTGACAAAAGGCCATGTAGTCAAAGTTATAGTTTTCTGGTAGTCATTTATGGATGTGAGAGATGGACCATAAAGAAGGCTGAACACTGAAGACTTGATGCTTTCGAACTGTGGTGTTGAAGAAGACTCTTGAGAGTCCCTTGGACTGCAAGGAGATCCAATCACTCCATCCTAAAGGAAATCAGTCCTGAATATTCATTGGAAGGACTGATGCTGAAGCTGAAGCTGCAGTACTTTGGCCACCTGATGTGAAGAGTCAACTCACTGGAAAAGACCCTGGTACTGGGAAAGACTGAAGGCAGGAGGAGAAGGGGATGATAGAGGATGAGATGGTTGGATGGTCTCACCCACACAATGGACATTAATATGAGCAAACTCTAGCAGATGGTGAAGGACATGGAAGCCTGGTGTGCTGCAGCCCATTGGATAGCAAAGAGTCGGACACGACTGAGCATCTGAACAACAACAACAACAACATCTTGATTCTACCCAGGTTTATTCTTTGCTTTGATAAAGAATTTTTGCTGACTATGGAAGAAATAATTTTAAAACACAGAGCTCACCTATTTCATAGAGGGGTCTCAAATTTTTTCAAGCAGCCTTTCAATATGCTTTATTGGAAAGAGCTCTTCACTTGTAGACTTATAGATAACATATTTAATCTTTACCTGGAGTCTTCGTTTATCTTATTACAGTCCAGTTCAGTCACTCAGTTGTGTCTGACTCTTTGCAACCACATGAACCGAGCACGCCAGGCCTCCCTGTCCATCACCAACTCCCGGAGCTTACGCAAACTCACATCCATTGAGTCAATGAACAATCAGGACTGCTCTCCTTTAGGATACACTGGTTGGATCTCCTAGCAGTCCAAGGGACTCTCAAGAGACTTCTCCAACACCACAGTTCAAAAGCATCAATTCTTCGGCACTCAACTTTCTTTATAGTCCAACTCTCACATCCATACATACTGGAAAAACCATAGCCTTGACAAGACGAAACTTTGTTGGCAAAGTAATGTCTATGCTTTTTAATATGCTGTCTAGGTTGGTCATAACTTTCCTTCCAAGGAGTAAGCGTCTTTTAACTTCATGACTGCAGTCACCATCTGCAGTGACTTTCGAGCCCCCCAAAATAGTCTCTCACTGTTTCCACTGTTTCTCGATCTATTTGTCATGAAGTGATAGGACCGAATATCATGATCTCAGTTTTCTGAATGTTGGGCGTTAAGCCAACTTTTTCACTCTCCTCTTTCACTTTCATCAAGAGGCTCTTTAGTTCTTCTTCACTTTCTGCCATAAGGGTGATGTCCTCTGCATATCTGAGATTATTGATATTTCTCCCAGCAATCTTGTTACAGAGGCTCTTATAAAAGGTGATTATGACTGAAAATTGTAGTTCCTCTTTATTTACAAATAGAAAGTTCTCCCTCCTTGTTTCTGAATTGATCATGGCTGATATAAGTTTTGTGGCCATGCATTCAATTCCTTTAAATCACATCAAGCACCCACAGGATGTAGGTCACTATAGTGAAGACAGTCAGGCTGAGTTATTTCCACTTGTCTTTTAGTGTTTAACTTTTGGAAGCTGGAGATCTGGAATGTACAGTTTAAAGGGGTCAGGATGGAGTTTTAACAGTATAGTCATTGTCTTAGTCAAGTTACTTATGTCAGTTATTTATTTGGGCTTATTTGTGCATTTTGAGTTCGATATGCTTGTCTGTGTTGTGCCATGATTTTCAGATGGCTTCATACTGTTTCTGATTTTCCTGAAGTCACCATGCATCTCTTAAACCTGCTCCTTCTCCACATCCAGCCTCACTTGCCTCTCTTTCCTGGCAGCAATTTGAGGAAATCCCAGGTCTAAGCACCTTTTCATCTTGGTCTAAAGAGTACAGGGCCAGGCAACTCCTGAGTTCCAGGAGTCCTCATCAACGCTCGAGGACTGAGTCCAGCAGATGCGAGTGAACTTCCTTCTTGGCTGGTGCACAGGTGTCTCATTCCCCAGCCAACAGCTTTCTGGTTTTTTGCTGAATTACTGACCCACTATGAGCTCTCACATTATCTGGATCTCCCAGACCTGCTGTGGACTGATTTTTCTCAGGAGAGAAGCTCCTAAGACATACAATGTGTCAGAAAGCACTTGGAAAGAGTACAGCTTATTTGCCCACATGAATAGTCTGGAGTGGGCTTGGAGATGAGGTGTGGGGAGACAGTGCTGATTTTGGACACTAACCCTTCCATTTTTCAGAATGAAACCTATTCTCTAGGAAACTTCTGTTCTGAAACCCTCTAGGTAATGGAACGCTGTAAGAGGCTGTGGACCTCTGAGTGAAAAGAGAGTGAAGGGGACTTCGCAGTGTGTAAGATGTGCTGATGAATATCAACCTTGGAGTGTCTTTCTAACCCCTCCCTCCAGACTTGTCTCCCCTTCCGCCCTGACTTTGCTAGCTTACTTAGTTCTTCTTCCTGATTTTTGCCTTTCTCAATAGCTAACCTCTACCTCAAACTGCAGTGAGGATACTCACTGCAGTGTGTTCTGGGATGGGCTGGGGGGATTCCGGAGGCCTTGTGGTAACTTTATTCTTGAGTCTGAGGCTCTCAGAAGTAGAATGCGTCTTGGTCTGGGTGTTAAACCTCTGTGTGTCACTGCCTTATTTTAAGGTCACAAAGGCCTCAAGGCTATGGTGGCAGCATACCCTTGTCTGGTTAAGCACTGTATCATCACATATAGTTGGGATAGTCTCTCTGAGGGTCTTAGCTATTTATCTTATATCAGCAAACACTGAACTGCCTTGATACAAATGCCAAGGATGGGGTGCTTAGGTCCCTAAGATGAGATGACAAAGGAGATTGTTTCCCCTGAAGACATCTGGCCTAAATTATTGAGATGGAAAGACTGCCAGGGCTGGCTGAACAGTCTCCCTCTTCAATCTTATCTCTTGGAGCTGCTTAGTAAATGGCAAGAGCATGGAAAAAAATATGGATATGGCCTTACTTCTCTGGAATCCATTTATTCAATAGAAAGGATTCTGGAATTGGATGGTTTTTCTCCTCTTCATTTTTCATAACAGGTTTTCCCTCTCTGTTACATCATAAGATTGATTTCTATCTTCACAATGTGTTCATGAGGATGAGAGCTTTTCAGTGAAAGCATTACAAATCATTGACAAACACTGAGCGTCTTTGGGAGAAGTGAGGCTGTTCCTACGATGCTCATTTTTCACAGACAGCAGTACCACTTGCCATCTTCCTGTATTTCAAATTTCACATTGTCCTTGTCTGTTTGAAGGTTAGGTATATGAATTCCAGATGAGCTTGTGCCAGATTTTAAAATTTGCATCATTTGAGGAGAAGGAGCAGTGACAGCTAATTGACACAGATATGGCTAAGGAAGCCAGGCTGAATTGGAAGCCCTGATTCCAATGAACCCCCTTGATTTTCTGAGTGCTGGCTTGTCACCAATGAGACCATATTTCAAAGTGATTTCACAGGTATTGGTTCACTGCCTCTTTCTAGCATCTGTGAAAGAGGCAGAGGATGAAAGATTAAGTCCACGTGGCAGAAGCAGAAGCTGAGAGCTTGAATGTTTTTGTAACTTAGCCTTAACCCAAAGCAGGTTAAGAGCAGGGCTGGGATACAAACTCAATTCTTTATGCACTGTACTTGGAGAGACTAAGGCCTGGGGAAATGTTCCTTAAGAGTCTATATAAAGCTCTTTTGTTGTTCAGTAGTGAGAAACTCAGATGGAATCAGAACATCAGCCACAAGAGGCCTGGATTTTGAAAAAAACCTCAGTGGCAGCAAAAGATATGATACAAAATAGCCTGAGGATGCCTGCATCTCAACCACAGACCTCTTGTACATTTGATTCCATAGGTTTTGAACTGACTACTCCAGGGATTATTTTCCTTGCATTGTCCATTTAGATTCTAGGAATCTCTATCAGGAAAAGAAGCTGACGCTTTCTGTCAGACACTTTCCACAGCTCAGCTTCTACAGTGGCCTGTGATATACCTGGCTGGACACATGAGACTTTGAATGTTTTAGAGGAGAATTCATTGGGATTTTATTTTATTTTTTTGATGTCTCCAAACTTTCAAAACTTTCAATGGCATTTTACTTTTTCACTGATTTTCTGACTTGAGATAGGCATATTCTAATCCATCATGTCTCTCAGACACAAGTTCTTGCTCTGGATTTTCTTGATGCCCTTGTTCCTTGGCTGTGATCTTTTGCTGAAGATCTGGGTCTGCTCTTTGGGCCCCTGATAGCCTGCCTGATTCCAAACCCTGATTCCATCTGAAACTTTGGCTTCTGGGCTCCTCTAGCCTCTTGCCCTGTGACCTGAACCACGAGTTATTTTCATTCATGCTGTTTTCCCCTGACCACTCTTACTGACCGTTGTCCATGTACAGGAGAAGTTATTTTGAAATTTTGGAGCAAAACAGATTATCAGAATACCATCTTATGGAACTCTGGAAAAGTTTTTGTCAAAGTCTTCAATTTACTGATGAGAAAAAAGGGCCCAAAGAGTTTGAGTAAACTGCTTCAGTTCACAAAGAGTGCTGGTGGCTGAGCCAAGTGTAGAACTTGGGTGTTTGTTTCACCACTGTCTATGGTGTCTCCTAGTTTTCTTAAATTTATAAAAACATCTAAACTCCACTGGCAAAGGAAAGGAGAGATAGAAACCTCTTTTCAAACGGAATGGTGCACATTTCTCTCCTGTGTCCCTTGCCCTTCTTCATCAATCCTTAATCCCCTAGGGAAGGAGAGGAATCTCTAATGCAAGTGTTCTGCTTGCTGAATGATTCTCGTTTTTCAGGAGTCAAGGCCATGCTCCATTAGCAGAAAGCATTAGTAAGTGGTTCCCGCAAAGAACCATAGGTGATCTCCATGGCAACCATGACTAGAATGGAAATGGCAGCTTGTATTGCATCCTGGAGCTAGTTGTTGGTCATAGAAGACCACAGACCACAGACGCAGTGAGCTCCAGGGGACCCATGGTCTCAGACTGGTGACACTGGATCCTAGCCAAAGTTTGTAAGTAAATGAGCTTGAACAAACTTGATTTGTTAAACTGTACAGATGAGAGCCAGAGAAACTCAAGTTGAGAGCTGGCCTGTGTTTTGTCCTGGAGCTGTCTGAGCCAGATTTAGAGGCTTCTCTATGATGTGGGGGCTTCCTCTGTGCCTTGGAAATAAGGCTGTGCCCAAGGTCACCCAACCTGGGCAGGCTAAATTTGTGCTTCCTGCTGTATTCTCTCTAAGCCATACATGTCCCCATGAGGTCTATCTTAAGGCAGAGCCCATACTTTTAAGGACCTCCACTTGGCCCTCTAGTCCCTCTCTGGGGACAGTGAGGCCTGAGGTGTAACTTGGGGTGGATGTAATTTAAAGGTGGTAATGACCTTGGATGTGGAAGCTGCCATGGGTCTAGTTCATTTCTAAGCCCTCCATTTTTTGCTGGCAGTGACTGCAAATCTAGGAATCCTAGACCACGTGGTAGGTTTCTGAAAACTAGGAGAGAAGAAGTAGTGGGTTTAGAGGTCAGATGTGTGTTTGTGCTGTCTAGGCTGCTTTCTTCCCCAAGTACTCTTTTGTCATTTCTCTGCCCACATCATCCCATCTCCCTTGCTGCTATGCTTTCTTACTATCTACTTCCTTTCTTCTTTGTCAGAAAAGGAAGCAAGCATTTTCTAGTAGACATTTCCACAGCTTTATCAGCCTATGATAGATACAGCCTGATTCACCTGACCTTAAGCATTGTTAGAAGAGATGCTGGGATAGCTGCAACAGGCTAGGATTGGAAAAAAGAGGACTCTGGTCCTGAGTTATAGTGAGAAACCTCTTCCATTCAATATTAAGTGCTCAACACACCTTTACTGAGGACTATGATGCACTAGGATACACAGATGAATGAGGGAAAGCTTCCTGGAGGAGGTGGTGCCTGAGCTGTATCTTCAAGGTTGAATGAGGCAAGGAAAGAGCAGAAGGGCATTCCAGGTGGCAGGGTCATCAGGAGCAAAAGCATGGAGGCGAGAATGAGTGGGGAGAGCAGGGATGTCACAAGCATTCGGATTTTGCTCCAGTGTGAAGTGAATCAAAGCAGGAGATTGAGATGGGAGTGTGGCAATCATTTTGATCATATGCTGGCTGCACTGTTTGTTCTATCACTGTTGTTATTTGAGGGACCTCAGTGAAAGCTGTTTCGTGATTATCCATGTTAATGGAACTTCAGATACAAAATAATGGGTAATTCTCGAGTCTCTGAAATCCGGCCAGGGAAAGTGACCAGATGAGAGTGTGGGGTGCAGGGATCTGCCTGAAGTGTTTTCTTTGCCCCTGTCCATGTACAGGGGTGTCTCAGCTCTCCTCTGGGGCCTTCTCAGGAGCCTGTCTTCTTCCTCTGGCGGTATGTTTTGGAGAGTGGCTGGGGGAGGCTCTGGGCTGGGTAAAAGGCTTCAGACATGCCCTTGATATTTGAGCTGGGAGACCTCAGACAAGTCATTTTACCTTTCTGCACTTCTGTTCCCTTGTTTCTAAAATGAAGGGATTATTACTCTGAAATCTTGATGGGGAAATTTACTTTGCTCTGAATGCCCCTGGCTCCAGAGATGATGTCAGATATGGTTTTCCTGAATTGTAATCTTATATTATTAAAAAAGTACCCTGGCACATTAAAAAATGAGATAAAATCTGATTATGAAATATTATACTATAAATATATAAAATTTAATATATTAAATATTAAACAAAGCATAATGATAATATTACATATTTGCACATGTCAAATTATATGTATATATATAAACACATGCAAGCACACACATACATACTTTAGAGTATTAGTGAAGCTATACTGTCTTTCTTAGCTCACATCTGAAAGTCATCTTAGAATTTTGGATAATTTTTGGTATCATTGCAGATGAGTAAATCTGTGGGGAAAGTCAAGATAAATACTACCGCCACCCCATCCTCTTTTTTTTTTTCTTTTTAATATTAATAGTACAGCCTAATTGGAATCTATATAAACCTTGTAGGGTCTGACAGGAGACTTTCACATGGAAAAGTGTTCATATGAAATGGATCATGGCCTGAAGACATTCTTGGGGCCAAATATGGAAGCCATTCAGTATGTTAATTGTACAATAGCTACCATTTGTCCGGTGTATGCTCCTTATGTACATCACCTCTAACCTATATACAAACTTACCAGGTATGTACTATTTTTCAGGTGAGGAAACTAGCTCAAACAGTTTTGATGATGTGCCCACAGTCACCAAGCCAGTGCAAAGGATTTGGAATGTGAACTAAATTTGCTGGGAAAGTTAGTTCTTCCTTTCTGGTGACTCTGCTGCTCAGAGTAATCCTAGTATGTATGACATGAATTACTTACCTTCACCTGCCTGAAAAATTCTGGGTGGTGTAGAAACTCCATCTTCATCTGGCAGAGGCAGTTGCAACGATTCTTAGATATGATTGTATTAAGGACCCAATGCTTAGGCAATGACTGATGAGTCTCTATTCTGGCCCTTATAAAATATTGTGCTCTTAGTCAAATAGTTGTAATATGTGTAATATATGGCTAGTTTTTTCTTACTTTATGTGGTAGTTACTTATTGTTTATATGCTCAGCATATGGCAGCCCCCTACTCTAGCTCTAGGATTCCTGCTAGAAAGGTTGTATTGTTTCCTGGCTTTCTCCATTTGATCACCATTGTCTAGTCCAAGGTTGGACACTGATCCAAGCAGGGCCAGCCCAAGTAGCCTGTTGGCTTAGCCACAGTCGACTGGCCCATGTTTGGGAATCTGACTGGGTTTGGGCCACAAAGTTTTTTTCCAGTGTTTTCAAAAGGGATCGGAAAAAGCAGCAAGTCAGTCTCTGAGATCTAGAGCTTTGAGACCTACAACTCTGGGGCTGTCGTTGCCCATGCTTTCCCCACACTGGTCCATACTGAGAGACAAGAAATGGAGTGAAGCAGAGGCTCAGAGGGAAACAGAGATTAGAGGATGAGAGGAATCCAGCTGATGCATGTACAGCTGCTTTGAGTTGTTATTCAGGTCTCAGTAATCCTGGATTAGGTGCCATGAGACAGCTCATAGACATTTTGGCCTAAACTATGTCTGATTGAAGAACCTCTTGATGAGGTGACAGAGGAGAGTACAAAAGTTGGCTTGAAACTCAACATTAAAATTACTATGATCATGGCATCCGGTCCCATCACTTCATGACAAATAGATGGGGAGAAAGTGGAAGAAGTGACAGATTTTATTTTCTTGGGCTCCAAAATCACTGTGGATGGTGAATGCAGGCTTGAAATTAAAAGACGCTTGCTCCTTGGAAGGAAAGTTATGATAAACCTAGACAGTGTATTAAAAAGCAGAGACATCACGTTGCCAATCAAGATCTATGTATTCAAAGCTATGTTTTTCCCCACCCCCCAGACAGCTTATTATAAAGCAGAGACATCACTTTGCTGACCAAGGTACGTAGTCAAAGCTATGGCTTTTCCGGTAGTCATATATGGATATGAGTTGGACTGTAAAGAAGGCTGAGCACCAAAGAACTGATGCCTTTAAATTGTGGTGCTGGAGAAGACTCTTGAGATTCCCCTGAACAACAAGGAGACCAAACCAGCCAATCCTAAAGGAAATCAATCTTAAATATGCATTGGAAGGATGGATGCTGAAGCTGAAGCTGCAACACTTAGTCCACCTGATGCAAAGAGCTGATTCATTGGAAAAGACCCTGAAGTTGGGACAGATTCAAGGCAAAAGGAGGAGGGAGCAACAGAGGATGAGATGGTGAGATAACATCACCACCTCAATGGACATGAATTTGAGCAAGCTCAGGGAGACAGTGAAGAACAAGGAAGCCTGGTGTGCTGCAGTCCATGGGGTTGATGAGTCAGAAATGACTTAGAGATTGAACAGCAGCATAACATTTCTTCTTGAGTTTCTGTCTCTTGTAAACAAAATAGCTCTCACTTTGTAACTTAAAAAAAAATTGACCCTCGTAGTTGATGTGTTGAGTTCTACAGAAGGCTAGTTAGATCAAATGTTCAGAACACTATGCTAATGAGGCCAACAGTTTGCATTTCATTGAGACACCCTGTTCCACATTGATTAACTCTGTTTCTCAGCTTATTGTTTGTAAATTGTCACTTTCGTTTTGCTGAGAGGTTTAAACTTTGGGCCTGTTTAAAAGGTAATATGCTTCAGAACCAGAATTTCAAACCATGAAATCATAAAATAAAAGTGTGCTTGGTAAGTCTCTTAAATGAGAATGAAAATGTTCTGTGCTTTGTGCTCCAGTTTTGCTTCTTTCTCTCCCACCTTCAATTTGGTGTTCCGACTGCTGTACCTGTTTTCTAAGCTCAGAGCTTGGCCTCCGATTACGGCTCTCAAGAAGCTCCATCTTGAAGCTCCACCCTCTGATTGTAATATACTGATGGTGTCTAACACCCTATATCCCACTAATTCATTAGCTGCTTCTTCCCTTTTCCGCTTCTGGGCCCTGGGTCAGCTGGGAATTTATTTGAATTAGGAATCAGCTATGTGTATTTTTGGAGATAAGAGAAAGCATTCAAAAGTACATGGTAGGAATAAATGTAGAAAAAATAATAATAGGTTTAAAAAATTTAAAGAGAAAAGAAAGAGAAAAAAGGAAAATTCCATAGAACTGCAAAAGCCCAATGTAGAGGCAGAGGTTTATAACAACAATAAAAAAATGTGACTGAGAAAAAAAAAAGCTCAAAAGCTTTGTTAGATTTCATAGTGCCAGAAAAATCAACTACAATGGGGCTGGGGTAGGGGGAAAAAAAGAAAAAGTAAAAAAAAAAAAATCCAAAAGAATCTATAGAACAAGTCAAAACACAAGAATAATAAATGTTTTTCTTGAGTCACTACTGTCAGAGTCCTCGCTGGGAGTCACAGTCCACCTCACCTCCCTAGGATGTCCTCCAACACTGTGCTGATCTCTGGACCTGCTTTGGGGGCAGCTCAGATTCTACTCTGGTCCTACTCATGTGTGTTCTTGCCTCCAATGTCCACAGCTATCAGAACTAGTGTGTTTTCTTTTGTGGGAGCTCTCAATGTCCTTTTATATATTCCATATACACAGAATCTACCTAGTTGATTGGATTTAATCTTCAGCTGTACAGCTGGTGGGAAGGTTTTGGGTCTTCTTCCTTAGCCACACTGCCCCTGGGTTTCAATTGTGGTTTTATTTCCACCTCTGCATGTGGGTCGTCCACTGGGGTTTGCTCCTGAGGCTGCCCTGGAGGACTTGGGTTTGCCCCTGTGAGGGCTGGATGTGGAGGTGGTACAGTTGCTTGGATTTCAGGGGTTCTGGCAGTACCAGGTACTCAGAGGAGTTGGCAACTAGGGCAGCAGGAAATATAGTGCCGTAGAAGGGTATGGAAACCATTATTGACCAATACCCTCCAGTATTCTTGCCTGGGGAACCCCAATGACAGAGAAGCCTGGCAGGCCACAGTTCACAGGGTTGCAAGAGTCAGATACGAGTGAAGCAACCTGGTGAGCATAGGTGCAAGACTTTTTTTTGCCTGTGACAGCTCTGCCCCAGTGAGCGTTGAGCATGAAGGTGGCGCAGCTGCTTGGCTTGTGGGGACCCTGGTGGTGCCAAGTGTGCAGGGACATGGACTGCCTCCGCTGCAGGAGTCATGGCCCTTAACCCAATCAGAAAGTGGGGAAAAGACCTAAACAGACATTTCTCCAAAGAAGACATACAGATGGCTAACAAACACATGAAAAGATGCTCAACATCACTCATTATTAGAGAAATGCAAATCAAAACCACGATGAAACATCACCTCACACTGGTCAGAATGTCTATCATCAAAAAGTCTACAAACGATAAATGCTGGAGAGGGTGTGGAGAAAAGGGAACGCTCTTGCACTGCTGGTGGGAATGCAAGTTGATATAGCCACTATGGAAGACCGTTTCGAGATTCCTTAAAAAACTATGAATAAAACCACCATATGATCCAGCAGTCCCACTCCTAGGCATGTACCCTGAGAAAACCAAAACTGAAAGAGACACATGTATTCCATTTTTCATTGCAGCACTATTTACATTAGCTAGAACATGTAAGCAACCTAGATGTCCATTGACAGATGAATGGATAAAGAAGTTGTAGTACATATACACAATGGAATATTATCAGCCACAAAAAGGAGCACATTTGAGTCAGTTCTAATGAGGTGGATGAACCTAGACTCTATTATACAGAGTGAAGTAAGTCAGAAAGAGAAAAATAAATATCGTATTCTAACACATATATACGGAATCTAGAAAAATGGTACAGAAGAATTTATTTACACGGCAGCAGTGGAGAAACAGACATAGAGAATAGACTTATGGACATGGGGAGAGGGGAGGAGAGGGTGAGATATATGGAAGGAGTAACATGGAAACTTACAATACCATGGGAATTCACTGTATGGCTCAGGAAACTCAAATAGGGGTTCTGTATCAACCTAGAGGGGTGGGATGGGGAGGGAGTTGGGAGGGAGGTTCAAAAGAGAGGGCATGTGTGTTTACCTATGACTGATTCATGTTGAGGTTTTACAGAAAACAACAAAATTCTTTTAAGCAGTTATCCTTCAATTAAAAAAAATAAAAAAATATGGTAGGATCAGCTAAAATTCCTTATCACTACTTTTGATTAGAGCTTAGTAATAATATCTTTCTTACAAAGAGTGACCTCCATATTCCTGTTTAGATGAGTTCAATTTGCTGTAAAATCTTGTATATGAAAAACAGAGATAGCAAGGAAAGAGAAGGGCCTTCTTCCCCTCTCATTTTTCTGGTAACATGTAAAGCTCCTCTTTCAAGTCATATTGCACAAAACATTTTCTCTGTTCTTATTTTTAAATGTATTAACAGTAATTTTGAGGGAAATGGATGAGAAAGGAATTTTTTAAAAAGTACAGTTGAGTCCAAAAGACTGTTCTATACATCTGCATCTTTTGCTGTCTCGCATACAGGGTTATCGTTACTGTCTTTCTAAATTCCATATATATGCATTAGTATACTGTTTTGCTATTTTTCCTTCTGGCTTACTTCGTTCTGTATAATAGGCTCCAGTTTCATCTACCTCATTAGAATTAATTCGAATGTATTCTTTTTAGTGGCTGAGTGATATTCCATTGTGTATATGTACCACAGCTTCCTTATCCATTTGTCTGCTGATGGAAATCTAGGTTGCTTCCATGTCCTGGCTATTGTAAACAGTGCTGTGATGAACACTGGGGTACACATGTCTCTTTCAATTCTGGTTTCCTTGGTGTGTATGCCCAGCAGTGGGACTGCTGGGTCATATGGCAGTTTTGTTACCAGTTTTTTAAGGAATCTCCACACTGTTCTCCATAGTGGCTGTACTAGTTTGCATTCCCACCAACAGTGTAATAGGGTTCCCTTTTCTTCATACCCTCTCCAGCATTTATTGCTTGTAGACTATGGGAGAGGGCAAGGGTGGGATGAAATGGGAGAACGGCATTGAAGCATGTAAATTATCATATGTGAAATGAATTGCCCAGGTTCAGTGCATGATACAGGGTGCTTGGAGCTGGTGCACCGGGAAGACCCAGAGGGATGGAATCGAGAGGGAGGTGGGAGGGGGGTTCTGAAGGGGAGCACATGTACACCCATAGTGGATTCATGTCAATGTAGGGCAAAACCAACACAATATTGTAAAGTAAAAATATAAAATAAAATAAAAATCATGCATCTAAAATAAAAAAAAGAAAAAAGCTAATTAATTTTCAAAAAAAATGTACAGTTGATAGTCTGCCAATGATTTTTTGTGTACATATCAAACATCACTTTGAACAATAAACTATTTGAACACAATTTAAAGTGCTTTAATAAATACAGTTGCCATTGGTTTCAAAAAGCATTATTACTTGTGTGAGCACTGAATGGTTGTTCTGCAAAATGAAAATAAGTAGCTAATCACTTCTGGATCCTATGTAACAACACTTGGCTATTACCATTGAAAACTGCCATTGGGATGGAAGAGTAGCCGTGTAATGAGACTGGCTACCCGGCCCCTCGAAGACCCAACTCTTGGCTTCAGACGGTCAGTAGATATGTGGAATGGGCATAGATGGAGAGAACAGCATTTATTTTTAGGGCTGTGCCTAAAATTGGGTGTGGGAGTATTCTATCAAAGGACATGCCCCAGGACACACACAAAGGCTTTCTCTTTGTAGATTGAAGGTTTTAGGGGTTTTCTGAATGCTCTGGACCAATGAGGTCTTTATTTAAACAGACTGCTGGTTATTTCACAGGCATTTTGAAGCAGTGCTGTGCGTCATGATGAAGCATTGGTTGCTGTTATTTTCAAGTGATGGAAATAAGCATGGTGTCAGAAGAGGAGCACAGAAAGGACTGGGCAGAGGTAAGAGAGTGTGGCTCACAGGACAGGGCACTGATCAAGGGGGCAGAAAGGAACAGGGAGCCCTTTAGGTTATGGACAATATGACTTTCTCACTTGTGTGTTTGAATGGAGACGGCTAGGGCCAGCTGGCTCCTTAGCTCAACCCAAGTCTAATCTCATCTTTGCTCATACTATTTCCCATTCCCCCCCCCCCCCCGCCCAGTTACACTGTTCCTTGAAGAATGGGGAAAATTACATACACTTGATGCCCTCTGTCTCTTTCTAGAAACTCAATTGTTTGTATAGAACAGTCTTTTGGACTCTATGGGAGAGGGCATGGGTGGGATGATATGGGAGAATGGCATTGAAACATGTAAATTATCATATGTGAAATGAATCGCCAGCCCAGGTTTGATGCATGATACAGGGTGTTCAGGGCTGGTGCACCAGGATGACCCAGAAGGATGGAATCTGGAGGAAGGTGGAAGGGGGGTTCTGGAAGGGGAACACATGTATACCCATGGCAGATTCGTGTCAATGTATGGCAAAACCAACACAATAATGTAAAGAAAAAAATAAATAAGTAAATTAAAAAAAGATGAATTCCAGTCCAAATGTCATTTCCTTATCATATCTTCCTTGATTCCTGCAAGCAGTTCTTCCTAGGAAGTTCTTATTAAATATCATTCTTATTTATCACTTATTCCATCTTGCCATTTAGATAGCTGATCTCACTCCATATGTGTTTTCCTGTGACTCACCCTTTCTTCAGTATTTTGTTTCTGATATTCACTTACACTGATGCAGCTGTATTATTTATTATACCTCACTGCTGAGGGATAGTCTGTAGTGTCACTTTGCCACAAGTTATCTATTCTCTTGGAGATATATCCGTCTGAGTTGCTTTCATTTGGTTGCTTTTTATATCTGTTACTGCTATGTCTCCTGGTGCACATGTGCAAGTGTGTTTAGGATATGTTCCTAAAGATATAATTGCGGTTAATAGTCCTTCCAGATTTAAAGATAATATGTTTCTCAGGTGGTGCAGTGGTAAAAGAATCCATCTGCCAATGCAGGAGGCTCAAGAGACACAGGTTTGATCCCTGGGTTGGGAAGATCCCTTGGAGTAAGAAATGGCAATCCACTCTAATATTCTTGCCTGGAAAATTCCAAGGACAGAAGAGCCTGGTGAGCTGCAGTGCATGGAGTTGCAAAGAGCTGGATATGACTGAGCACACATGTAGGCAATTAAACTATTTCACAAAGGGACTCGATTCAATTGCAGTCTCACCCAGCAATGTATGAGGGTTCCCATTGTCCTTCATCTTTGCCAAAATTGATACTGAGTTAAAATTTTGCTTTCTGGTGGAAAATTGCCTTTTATTTTTGCTAAAACTTGTATTTTCCTTATTACTGACAATGTTGACTTATATTTTAATGTCTGTGATCAATTTAGGACAGAGTTTTCATTTTTCAATTGAATTATGGCTTATTGATATGCATCAACTTACTATAGATTCAGGATACTAATCCTGTATTGGTTACATTTGTTGCAACTCTTTTTTTCCCCTTAGTGTGTTGCTTGTCTTATTTTTTTTAGTTTTTAAGTAGCATCTTTTGCTTAACCAAACTTTCACCTTTGTCTTAGTGAAATACAGCAATCATTTTCTTTGTGATTTTTATGTCTTGCCTAACTTCATAGAGATATTCATCTATGTTTGCTGCTAAAAATTTTGAAGTTTTGTATTTCATACTTAGGTTTATAATCTACCTAAAACTAAATTTTTTGTTATGGAAGGAAGAAAGAATCAGACTTAATTTATTCTGCATGGATAACCAATTGTAGCAATGCTAGTTCTATTTTTTTAATTTATTATTTTTTTATTTTTTACTTTACAATATTGTACTGGTTTTGCCATACATTGACATGAATCCACCATGGGTGTACATGTGTTCCCTTTTCAGAACCCCCCTCCTACTTCCCTCCCCATTCCCCTCTGAGTCGTCCTGGTGCACCAGCCCTGAGCACCCTGTATCATGCACCGAAACTGGACTGGCAATTTATTTATGCCAGTTTTAAAATAGTCCCTCTTTTGCTACTAACGTGGGAGGGCCACCTCTTTCATTAAGTTGCTGTATACGAATGGTTCTCTGTCTGAGCTTTCTGCTTTGTCCATTGGTCTATTTTTCTGTTCAAGCACCAATGCCATAGTGATTCTATTACAATAACTTTACAATAACTTTTGGCATTTTCTTACAGTGTGTTTTCCTCCTCCTCCTTTCTCAGGACCTTTTTGGACTTTTGTTTCTTGTATGTTTTAGATTTGGATTATTAGCATCCACTGAAGATGGTGACTGCAGCCATGAAATTAAAAGACACTTGCTGTTTGGAAGAAAAGCTATGCCCAACCTAGACAGCATATTAAAAGCAGAGACATTACTTTGCCAACAAAGGTCCGTATAGTCAAAGCTATGGTTTTTCCAGTAGTCATGTATGGATGTGAGAGTTGGACCTTAAAGAAAGTGAAGAATTGATGCTTTTGAACTGTGGTGTTGGAGAAGACTCTTGAGAGTCCCTTGGACTGCAAGGAGATCAAACCAGTCCATCCTAAAGGAAATCAGCCCTGAATATTCATTGGAAGGACTGATGCTGAAGCTGAAACTCTAATACTTTGGCCACCTGATACAAAGAACTGACTCATTTGAAAAGACCCTGATGCTGGGAAAGATTGAAGTAGGGAGAAGGGGATGACAGAGGATGAGAAGGTTGGATGGCATTACCAACTCAATGGGCATGAATCTGAGTAACTCCAGGAGTTGGTGGACAGGGAGGCCTGGCATGCAGAATTCCATGGGGTTGCAAAGAGTTGGACACGACTGAGCAACTGAATTGAACTGAACTGATTAGCATCCATAAAACAAAGCAAAAATAAAACAAATATTAGCATATTGATTAGAGTTACATTGAAGCTATAGATTAACTTGTAAAAACTGATATGATATTGAATTTAACAGTAACTTATGAATAATAAATTAACTAGAAAGCATTGACTTCTGAATAATCAATTCATTCTTTCATTCAACAGATATTTACTCTGTATCTACAGGGTGCTAGACTTTATTCCAGGTTATAGTCGAGGAATTTAACAAAATGGTATTAAAAAAAAAAATAAATTAAAAAAAAAATTAACAAAATGGTAAAAAGTCTCTACCTTCATAATTGTAATTTACAAGGACAATCTCCACCCCTCATTTTGTACCTTTTATGACTGTAAAAGGAAGGGTTAGCAGCTAATCTGTAACACAGACTATTCAGCGAAGAGAGGCAAAGAAACAAAAAGAATAAAATGACCTGGTCAAATCTCCTTGTAAACATCTTGAAGAGTCCTTACATGTGGACTGCTTTTGGCAGGATATGCCTTTGGTTCATCGTAAACAAGCCAGTTATTCATAGAGTTATGGGGTATGGCTCAGTGGAAAATGTTAGTATTAGCTATGTAATTTTTGGTGTACAAATATAAATGTTATACAATAGTAATCACTGCCCTTTATGTAAGTGATGTCCAGGTTAGATCATGAGAGAACTCAGCCTAAATCTGGACCAGAGAGATTTCTGCCATAATATAGTGAGGAAAGAACTGGGAAGCTGTGATAACAGGGTCCAAATTACCCATGATCTACCTGCTTCTTGTGGCTACCTTTATTCTCTGAATTAGTAATAAAATCTGATACTATGGAAGGTCTCATTTTTGTGAGTTTGATTTGACAAACTGACATTGTGTGTCATAACAATGTCTCCCCATTTTCTTAGTGTAGTGTAATAGGGTGATAACTCATGGCCGTCTATGTTGCTCCTGATTTTATGTATATGGACATCTAATGTTCCTTAATTTAGAATGTTTTCTATGTTTTTGGTGGGTAGCCTTGACATATTAAAATTGTCTTCAGTTTTTCCTTTTCTCATACTTATGAATGAGTGTTGAATCTCATTGAATGACTTTTCTCCATTGAAATGATGAAATATTTTTTACTTTTAATCTGTTACTATGGTGAATTGTGTTATTAGCTGTTAAATTTAAATTTCATTCCTGGAATAGCCTATAACAAGTCATGATGCATGTGCTAGTCAAGATTCTCCAGAGAAATAGAGCCAATAGATTACACATAGATAGATAGATATGGGGGAGATTTATTATAGAGATTGGCTCAAAGAGGCCAGTGAAGGCTCAAGAATCCTGTAATCTTCTGTCTGCAAGCTGGAAAAGCAGAAAAGTTGGTGGTGTAATTCAGTATACAAAGGCCTGTGAACCAGGGGAGTCAATGGTGTAAAGCTTCGAGTCTAGAGGTCCAAGAACTAGGAACTCTAAATTCAGAGGGCAGAAAAAGACAGACATCCCAGCTCAGAAAGAGAGGGAAAGAGAAAATCAGCCTTTTCTTCACCTTTTATTTTCATCTGGGCCCTCAGTGAATTGGGTGATGACTGCCCACATTGTGAAGGGTGCCTCTTCACTCACTCTACTGAGTCAGATGCTACTCTCCTCCAGAAACACCTTCACAGACACATCTAGAAATAATGTTCCACCACCTTTCTGGGATCCCTTATCCTAGTCAATTAGACATATACAATTAACCATTATAATGTGTATTTATTACATACAGTGTAGGATTCACTTTGTACTATTTTTCAAAGAATTCATGCTTAGAAGAGAAATTGATCTACCATTTTTCTTGTACTTGTCTGATTTTGGTAGCAAGATTATATATTCTTACGTATTTGAACTGAGGGATATTCTTTATTTTTTTTTTTTTCTAGGAGAGGTTTTAAGGTTTTGAAATTCTGTTTATCTTTCTTTGTGGGAAGATCATTAACTATTAATGCAGCTTCCTTAATGATTGTGGGCTTTTTATTTCTCCATGAGTCACTTGTGGTAAGTTGCTTTTTTCCTAGATATTTATCAATTTTATATGTTTTAAAGCTGAAGTTTATATGCTATCTTTTAAATTTTTTGCTCTATTTGTAGCATAACCTTCTCTTCATTTTTGCTATTATATATTTGTGCCTTCACTCTTTTTTACTTGCTTAGTCTAACCAGAAATTTAACTTTTATTTATTTACTAATTAATTTAATTGTAGAATAATTACAATATTGTGGTGGTTTTTGCCATACATCAACATGAATTGGCCACAGATATTCATGTGTCTCCCCATCCTAAACCCCTATTCCATCGCCCTTCCCACCCTATCCCTCTGGTTTGTTCCTGAGCACTGGCTTTGGGTATCCTGCTTCATGTATCAACTTACACTTGGTCATCTGTTTTACATATGGTAATGTACATGACACAATCCCATTCTCTCAAATCATTCCACCCTGGCCTTCTCCCACTGAGTCCAAAAGTCTGTTTTTTACATCTGTGTCTCCTTTGCTGCCTTGCGTGTAGGATTGTTGGTACTGCTTTTCTAAATTCCATATATATGTGTTAATACACTGTATTTGTCATTCACTTTCTGACTTAAGAAGTTTAACTTAGGCAAAACACTGTCTGACATAAACCAAAGCAGGATCCCCTATGACCCACCTCCTAGAATATTGGAAATAAAAGCAGAAATAAACAAATGGGACCTAATTAAAATGAAAAGCTTCTGCACAACAAAGGAAACTAAAAGCAAGGTGAAAAGACAGCCTTCAGAATGGGAGAAAATAATAGCAAACGAAGCAATGGAAAATTAATCTCGAAAATATATAAGCAACTCCTGCAGCTCAATTCCAGAAAAATAAATGACCCAATCAAAGAGTGGGCCAAGGAACTAAACAGACATTTCTCCAAAGAAGACATACAAACGGCTAACAAACACATGAAAAGATGCTCAACATCACTCATTATCAGAGAAATGCAAATCAAAACCACAATGAGGTACCACTTTACACCAGTCAGAATGGCTGCCATCCAAAAGTCTACAAGCAATAAATGCTGGAGAGGATGTGGAGAAAAGGGAACCCTCTTACACTGTTGGTGGGAATGCAAACTAGTACAGCCACTATAGAGAACAGTGTGGAGATTCCTTAAAAAACTGGAAATAGAACTTCCATATGACCCAGCAATCCCACTGCTGGGCATACACACCAAGGAAACCAGAATTGAAAGAAACACATGTACCCCGACATTCATCACCGCATTGTTTACAATAGCCAGGACATGGAAGCAACCTAGATGTCCATCAACAGACAAATGGATAAAAAAGCTGTGATACAATGGAATATTACTCAACCATAAAAAAGAATACATTTGAATCAGTTCTACTGAGGTGGATGAAACTGGAGCCTGTTATACAGAGTGAAGTAAGCCAGAAGGAAAAACAATACAGTATATTAATGCATATATATGGAATTTAGAAAGATGGTAACGATAACCCTGTTGTGAGACAGCAAGAGACACAGATGTATAGAACAGTCTTTTGGACTCTATGGGAGAGGGCAAAGGTGGGATGATATGGGAGAATGGCATTGAAACATGTAAATTATCATATGTGAAATCAATCGCCAGCCCAGGTTTGATGCTTGATACAGGATGCTCAGGGCTGGTGCACCGGGATGACCCAGAGAGATGGAATCAGGAGGGAGGTGGGATGGGGGTTCTGGAAGGGGAACACATGTATACCCTTGACGGATCCATGTCAATGTATGGCAAAACCAACACGATAATGTAAAGGAAAAAAAAATAAATAGAAGTTTAACTTTTAATTTGTATTCTCAGAGAAGCGTCTTTTGGGTTTGTTGATTCTCTATATTGTATCTGTGTTTCCTTTATTGTTTGTTTCAGTTCTTACATTTATTATTTATTTCTCTTTACTTTTCTTGGGCCTTTTCCATGTTGTTTTTTCTTGAAAGAAAGAATATTTGTTAAAAGTATAGTTTGTTGATTTGTCCATTTCTGTGAGACTCTGATCAGATATTTCAGAAATCACTGGGATATATGCTTATTAGATAACAGAATGTCTCATTTAGAAAAATTATACTGTTTAAAATTGTTTTCTGAGATACACATTCAACTTTAAAATGTTTTGCCCTTTTCTCATATAAACGTATAAAACTATAGATTTTTTCATATTTTAGCATTCCAAAGATTTGATTGCTGGGAGCCGTCAGGATGCCCCCTTGCTCGGATGACAAGGTCATGAGACTAAAAAAGAAATTGCAAAGCTGACTTTCTTTATCGGGACATTCTGGGCAATCTTCCCCCCTGGTATTTTTCTTGGGAGTTCTGTCCATGCTTGGAACATTAGCTCATCTCAGTAGGTCAGTCCCAGTTGGAAAGAATTTGTCCTGAGATAATTCCTCCAAACCTTATCGACCAGAGGATCCGGGAAAGTGGATTGCCTTCCCCGGGGGCTAAGGAAGATTGAAAGGGACATTTAAATAGATCACTACACCTCCTACTAGTTACTGGAAAGTTTACCAAGAGTTCTCTGGGGTTCGTGGCAAGGCCACCACCAGAAGGCTTGTACTTGGGTCACCTTTCCACCTCCCTCTCCAGCGACCACTCCACGGAGGAGGCTCCCTTCTTTGAAGAAACCAGGCTGGAATGGGACTTAGGAATGCTCATAACTGTGGCCAGCATAGTTGGAGACATTGACTGCTTTAGGATAGTGTAGACAAAGGAATTCATTATAGTAGTTATATAAGGTTGGTGGGGTTTTGTTGCTGAAGCAGTGCTGCTAGACTGTCTCATTGTTCCCTTTCCTTGTAAAAACCGGAGTGTATGGACATAACGCGGACAGCTGTATCTGCCTTAGTTAACCCCTCATTTATTTTCTCTTTAGGTGTAAGGTAGCAGGTGTGAGACAGTGATTTCAGGCAAAGTTTTCAGAACAGAGTAAGACAGATAGTGGTCAAGGTCACTAGAGTGAAAACAGTTTCAAGCCTAGCCTTTCCCACAAGCCTCCACACAGCTGCGCCTGATAAAAACAAAATGTAACCTTGAATGATGTGTGATGTAATGGGGATGTTCTTTGGGCATAAAAACTGTAAACCAACAACAATAAAGTGAGAGACTGCTCCATCACCACACATCGACTCAGCTCAGTTCTTCCGCCGACGTCACTCATCCCTCAAGACCCCCGGACCCGCTGGGGCTGGACCATGGCACTTGATATGTATTATTATTACTTTTAATTCTAAATATATTTTAATTTCTATTATTTCTTCTGTAACTCAGCAATTATTTAGAAATATTCTTATTTTCAATCACTGTTGTTGCTATACAGTCACTCAGTTGTGTCTGACTCTTTGTGACCCCATGGACAGCAGCACATCAGGCTTCCCTGTCATTCACCATCTCCTGGAGCTTGCTCAAACTCATGTCCATTAGGTCAGTGATGCCATCCAACCATCTCATTCTCTGTTGTCTCCTCCTCTTGCCTTCAATCTTCCCCAGCATCAGGGTCTTTTCCTATGAGTCGACTCTTCACCTCAGGTGGCCAAACTATTGGAGCTTTAGGTTCAGCATCAGTCTTTTCAATGAATATTCAGAGTTGATTTCCTTTAAGATTGACTGGTTTGATCTCCTTGCAGTCCAAAGGATTCTCAAGAGTCCTTTCCAACACCACAGTTCAAAAGCATCAATTCTTTGGCGACCAGTCTTCTTTATGGTGCAACTCTCACATTCATACATGACTACTGGAAAAACCATAGCTTTGAGCATATGGACCTTTGCTGGCAAGTAATGTCTGTGCTTTTTGGTATGCTGTATAGGTTAGTCATAGCTTTTTTTCCAAGGAGCAAGTATCTTTTAATTTCATGGCTTCATTCACCATTTGCAGTGATTTTTAAGGCCCAAGAAAATAAAGTCTGTCACTATTTCCATTGTTTCCCCATCTAATTTGCCATGAAGTGATGGGACCGGATGCCATGAGCTTTGTTATTTGAATGTTGAGTTTTAAGCCAGCTTTTTCACTCTTCTCTTGCACTTCCATCAAGAGGTTCTTTAGTTCCTCTTTTCTTTCTGTCATAAGGGTGGTGTCATCTGCATATCTGATATGCAAATACAGCCTTAATGTACTCCTTTCCTAATTTGTCCAGTCCATTGTTTCATGTCTGCTTCTAACTGTTGCTTCTTGACCTGCATACAGATTTCTCAGGAGGAAGGTAAGGTGGTCTGATATTCCCAGATCATTAAGAATTTTCCAGTTTGTTGTGATCCACACAGTCAAAGGCTTTGGTGTAGTCAATAAAGCAGAAATAGTTGTTTTTCTGGAACTCTCTTGCTTTTTCAGTGATCCAGTAGATGTTGGCAATTTGATTGCTGATTTCTCTGCCTTTTCTAAATTCAGCTTGAACATCTGGACATTTTCACTGAAGTGGGCTATAGTCCATGAGGTTGCAAAGAGCTGGACATGACTGAACGACTAACACACACACACAGTAATTAGTAATGTTGAGCATCTTCTCATGTATTTGTTGGCCATCTATGTGTTTTCTTTAGCGAAATGTCTATTTAGGTTTTCTACCCATTTTTTGATTGGGTGTGTGGTTTTTGATCTTGAGCTGCATGAGTTGTTTGTATATTTTGGAGATTAATCCTTTGCCAGTTGCTTCATTTGCAAATATTTTCTCCCATTCTGAAGCCTGTCTTTTCATCTTTTTATGATTTCCTTTGTTGTGCAAAAGCTTTTAAGTTTACTTAATTCCAATTTGTTAATATTTGCTTGTATTTTCATAACTCTAGGAGATGGGTCAAAGAGGATCTTGCTGCGACTTTAAGTCAGAGTTTTCTGCCTATGTTTTCCTCTAAGATTTTCATAGTTTCTGCATTGTCTCTTGTAACTACTTTTTAATTTCTAATTTTATTGATTTGAGTCTTTTCCCTTTTTTTCTTGATGAGTCTCACTAATGGTTTATCAATTTTGTTTCTTAATATCTTTTCAAAGCATTAGCTTTTAGTTTTATTGATTTATTTTCTTGGTTATTTAGTAACATATTGTTACTTCTCTGTGTTTGTATTTTAGAGTTTACTCTCCTGTAATTGATTTGTAAACTCATAGTGTTGTAGTCAGAAAAGATGCTTTATACTTGTTATGATTTCAATTTTATTAAATTTACTGAGGCTTGTTTTGTGACCCAAGATATGATCTCTCCTGGACAATGTTCTGTTTGTACTTGAGAAAGACTTATATCCTGTTGCTTTTAGATGGAATGTCCTGTAAATATCAATTAGGTCCATCTGGTATAAGGTGTCATTTAAGGCTCTCATTTCCTTAATTTTTTGTCTGGATGATCTGACCATTGGTGTAAGTGTGGTGTTAAAGTCCCACACTATTATTTTGTTACTATCAACTTCCCATCTTTTTATGTCTGTTAACATTTGCCTTATGTATTGAGATGTACCTGGTTCATAAATACTTACAATTGTTATGTCTTCCTGGATTGATTCCTTAATCATTATATGGTGTCCTTGTCTCTTGTAATAGTCTTTAAAGTCTACTTTCTCTGATATGAGAGTTGCTACTCCAACTTTCTTTTGACTTCCATTTGCCTGAATATCTTTTTCCATCCCTTCACTTTCAGTCTAGATGTGTCCAAAGGTCTGTAGTGAATCTCTTGTAGACAGCATATATACAGGTTCTTGTCTTTGCATCCTCCATCAGCCAGTCTATGTCTTTTGGTTGGAGCACTTAATTCATTTACATTTAAAGTAATTATTGATACAGGTGTTTCTTTTAGCATTTTCATAATTCTTTGGGTTTTGTTTTT
Source organism: Antilocapra americana (assembly GCA_007570785.1). Lineage (NCBI taxonomy): Eukaryota > Metazoa > Chordata > Mammalia > Artiodactyla > Antilocapridae > Antilocapra > Antilocapra americana. Next base: position 31,730,876 of record ML663009.1, on the reverse strand, counting down.
GTAGGTCTTTTCCTTTTCTTGTGTTTTCTGCCTAAAGAAGTCCCTTTAGCATTTCTTGTAAAACTGGTTTTGTGGTGCTAAATTCACTTAAATTTGCTTGTAAGTAAAACTTGATTTCTCCATCAACTGGAATAAAATCCTTGCTAGGTAGAATAATATTGGATGTAGTTTCTCTTTTCATTATTTTATATATATCCTGCCACTCCGTTGTGGCCTGCAGAATTTCTACTGAAATATTGGCTGTTAATCTTATGGGGATTCCCTTGTATATTACTCAATTCCCTTGTATAGTACTCATATATTCATTTTTTTTGTTAGTTTGATTAATATGTGTCTTGGCTTGTTTCTCCTTGGGTTTATCTTATCTTATATGGTCTCTCTGCACTTCCTATACTTGACTGACTATTTCCTTTGCCATACTGGAGAAATTTTTGACTATAATTTCTTCAAATATTGTCTCAGATCTTTTCTCTCCCTCTTCTGCTTCTGGAACCTTTATAATTTGAGTTTTGCAGCATTCCACGTTATTCCAGATTCTCTGAAACTGTCCTTAATCTTTTTCATTCCTTTTTCTTTATTCTGCTCTTCAGTAATTATTTCCATCCACCATTCTACCTTCCAGTTTATTTATCCAGCTTTCTGCCACCATTATTGTGCTATTTATTCCTTCTAGAATATTTTTAATTTCAGTAAATGTATTGTTCATCACTGTTTGCTTGTTCTTTATTTCTTCTAGATCTAAATGTTTCTTGCATTTTCTCCATTCAGTTTTTGAGATTTTGGATCATCTTTATTATAATTGCCCTGAATTCTTTTTCAGATGATTTTCCTATATGCTCTTTGTTTATTAGGTCTTATGGATTTCTACCTTGCTCTTTTATCTGGAAATAAAAGCCTCAGTTATTTTGGAGCCCCCCAAAATAAAATCTGTCATTGTTTGCACTTTCTCTCCTTTTACTTTCCATGAAGTGGTGGGACTGATGCCATGATCTTAGTTTTTTTTTTTTTATTCTGAATTTGTGCTTTTAAAAAAAGATTATTTATTTTTTAATTGAAGGATACTGCTTTACAGAATTTTGCTGTTTTCTGTCAAAGCTCAACATGAATCAGTCATAGATATACACATACCCACCCCCTTTTGAAACTCCCTCTCAATTCCCTCCCCACTATGCCCCCTAGGTTGATACAGAGCCCCTGTTTGAGTTTCCTGAGCCATACAGCAAATTCCCATTGGCTATCTATCTTACATATGGTAATATAAATTTCCATGTTACTCCTTCCATATATCTCGCCCTCTCCTCCCCTCTCCCCATTTCCTTAAGTCCATTCTCTCTGTCTGTTTCTCCATTGCTGCCCTCTGATTAAATTCTTCAGTACCATTTTTCTTTTTTTATTTTTTCAGTACCATTTTTCTAGATTCCGTATATATGCATTAGAATATGATATTTCTCTTTCTCTTTCTGACTTACTTCACTCTGTATAGTTCTAGGTTCATACACCTCATTGGAACTGATTCAAATGCATTCCTTTTTATAGCTGACAATATTCCATTGTGTATATGTACCACAACTTCTCTATCCATTCATCTGTCGATGGACATCTAGGTTGCTTCCATATTCTAGCCATTGTAAATAGTGCTGCAGTGAACAATGGGATACAAATGTCTTTTTCAATTTTGGTTTCCTCAGGGTATATGCCTAGAGGTGGGATTGCTGGATCATATGGTGGTTTCATTCATAGTTTTTTAAGGAATCTCCATACCATCTTCCTTAGTGGCTGTATCAACTTATATTCCCACCAGCAGTGCAAGAGCGTTCCCTTTTCTTCACACCCTCTCCAGCATTTATTGTTTATAAACTTTTTGATGATTGCCATTCTGATTTGTGATATCAATGTGAGGTGATATCTCATTGTAGTTTTGATTTGTATTTCTCTAATAATGAGCAATGTTGAACATCTTTTCATGTGTTTGTTAGCCATCTGTATGTCTTCTTTGGAAAAATGTTTGTTTAGGTCTTTTTCTCATTTTTTGGTTGGGTTGTTTGTTTTTCTGGTATTGAGATGTATGAGCTGCTTGTATATTTTGGAAATTAATCCTTTGTCAATTGTTTCATGTGTTATTATTTTCTCCCACTCTGAGGATTGTCTTTACATCTTGCTTATAGTTTCCTTTGCTGTGCAAAAGATTTTAAGTTTAATCAGGTCCCACTTGTTTACTTTTGTTTTTACTTCCATTACTCTGAGAGGTGGATCATAGAGGATCTTGTTTTGATTTATATCATTAAGTGTTCTGCCTGTTTTCCTGAAGTTTTAGAGTTTCTTGTCTTAAATTTAGGTCTTCCATCCATTTTGGGTTTATCTTTGTGTATGGTGTTAGGAAGTATTCTAATTTCATTCTTTTAGATGTAGCTGTCCAGTTTTCCCATCACCATTTGTGAAGAGGCTCTTTTTGCCCCATTGTATATTCTTGCCTCCTTTGTCAAAACTAAGATACCCATAGGTGCACGAGTTTATTTCTGGGCTTTCTATCTTGTTCCATTGGTCTTTATTTCTGTTTTTGTGCCAGTACAATACTATCTTAATGACTGTAGCTCTCTAGTATATCTGAAGTCAAGAAGCTTGATTCCTCCAGCTTCCGTCTTCTTTATCAAGACTGCTTTGGCTATTTAGGGTTTTTTGTGTTTCCACATGAATTGTGAAATTTTTCGTTCTAGTTCTGTGAAAAATGTCACTGGTAATTTGATAGAGATCACATTGAATCTATAGATTGTATTTGGTAGTATAGTTATTTTCACAATATTGATTCTTCCTATCCAGGAGCATGGAATATCTCCCTCTGTTTATGTCATCTTTGATGTCTTTCATTAGTGTCTTTTAATTTTCTGTGTTGAGTTCTTTTGTCTCCTTAGGTAAATTTATTTCTAGATATATAACTCTTTTTGTTGCAATGCTGAATGGGATTGATTCCTTATTTTCTCTTTCTGATTTGTCGTTGTTAGTATATAGAAATGCAAATGATTTCTGTGTATTGACTTTATATCCTACAATTTTGCTAAATTCACCGATTAGCTCTAGTGATTTTCTGATAGTATTTTTAGGGTTTTCCATGTACAGTATCATGTCATCTGCAAACTGTGAGAGCTTTGCTTCTTTTTTTCCGATCTTGATTCCTTTTATTTTTTTCCTTCTCCGATTGTTATAGCCACGACTTCCAGAACTATGTTGAATAATAGTGGCAAAAATGGACACCCTTGTCTTGTTCATCATCTTAGAGGGAAATCTTTCAGTTTCTCACCACTGAGAATAATGTTTGCCATAGCCCTATCATATATGGCCTTTACTATGTTGAGGTAGGTTCCTTCTATGCCCATTTTTTGAAGAGTTTTAATCATAAATGGGTGCTAAATTTTATCAAAGGGTTTTTCTGCATCTATTTAGATTATCATATGGTTTTCATCTTTCAATTTGTTAATATAGTGTATCACATTCTTTGATTTGTGTATATTGAGGTGATTCTTGCATCCTTGGAATAAACCCAACTTGATCAAGGTGTATGAGCTTTTTGACATGTTGCTGAATTCTCTTTGCTAAAATTTTGTTGAGGATTTTTGCATCTATGTTCATCAATGATATTGGCCTATAGTTTTCTTTTTTTGTGTTGTATTTGTCTGGATTTGGTATCAGGGTGATGGCAGCCTCATAGAATGAGTTGGGAAGTGTTCCTTCCTCTGCAATTTTTTTAAAGAGTTTTGGAAGGATAGGCATTAGCTCTTCTATAAATGTTTGATAGAATTCTCCTATGAAGTCATCTGGTCCTAGGCTTTTGTTTTTTTGGGAGATTTTTGATCAGTGTTTCAATTTCAGTGCTTGTAGTTGGGTTGTTCATAATTTCTATTTCTTTCTGGTTTAGTCTTGGAAGATTGAACTTTTCTAAGAATCTGTCCATTTCTTTCAGGTTATCCATTTTATTGCCATATAGTTGCTAATAGCAGTCTCTTATAATCCTTTGTATTTCTGCATTGTCTGTTGGCAATTTCTCCTTTTTCATTTCTAATTTTGTTGATTTGACTCTTCTTTTTTTTGACTCTTGTCTTTCTTTCTTGATGAGTCTGGCTAAACGTTTGTCAATTTTGTTGATCTTCTCAAAGAACCAGTTTTCAGTTTTATTAATCTTTATTATTATTTCTTTAATTTCTTTTTCATTTAGTTCTGCTTGGATCTTTATGATTTCTTTCCTTCTATGAATTTCTTTTTATTATTAATCTTTTCCCAGTTGTTTTAGGTGTAAAGTTAGGTTGTCTAATCAATGTTTTTCTTGTTTATTGAGGTAGGATTGTATTGCTATAAACTTCCCTCTTAGAACTGCTTTTGCTGCATCCCATAGGTTTTGAGTTGTCATGTTTTCATAGTTATTTGTTTCTAGAAATTTTTTGATTTACCTTTTGATTTCTTCAGTAACCTGTTGGTTATTTAGAAGCGTATTGTTTAATCTCCATGTGTTTGTGTGTTTTTTTTTAAACTTTTTTTCCTTGTAATTGATATCTATTCTCATAGCATTGTGGTCACAGAAGATGCTTGATACTGATTTCAATTTTCTTAAATTTGCTGAAGTTTGATTTGTGAACCAAGATGTGGTCTATCCTGGAGAATGTTCCATGTGCACTTGAGAAGAAAATGTATTCTGCATTTGGATGGAATGTCCTAAAGATATCAATGAGCTCCATCTCATCTAATGTATCATTTAAGACTTGTATTTCTCTATTAATTTTCTGATCTGTCCGTTGGTGTGAGTGGGGTGTTAAAGTCTCGTACTATTTTTGTGTTACTGTCAATCTCTCCTTTCATGTCTGTTAGTGTTTGCCTTATGTATTGAGGTGCTCCTATGTTGGGTGCATAGATATTTACAATTGGTATGTCTTCCTCTTGGATTGATCCCTTGACCGTTATGTAGTGTCCTTCCTTATCTCTTATAATATTCTTCATTTTAAGGTCTATTTTGTTTGATGTGAGGATTGTTACTCCAGCTTTCTTTTGCTTGCCATTTGCATGGAATATGTTTTTCCATTCCCTCACTTTCAGTCTATATGTGTTTTTAGGTCTGAAGAGAGTTTCTTGTAAACAGCATATATATGGGTCTTGTTTTTGTATCCATTCAGCCAGTCTGTGTCTTTTGGTTGAAGCATTTAATCCATTTACATTTAAAGAAATTATTGATATCAATAATATATATGTTCCTATCACCATTTTCTTAATTGTTTGTGGTTGATTTTGTAGATCTTTATCTTCTCTTGTATTTCTTGACTGTATGATCATAGTTTTTTGAATATTTATTTTCAAGCCAGCTTTTCCACTCTCCTCTTTCACCTTCATCAAATAACTCTTTAGTTACTCTTCACTTTCTGCCATTAGAGTGGTAGCATCTGCATATCTGAGACTGCTGATATTTCTCCCAGCAATTTTTATTTCAGCTTGTGATTCATCTAGTCTGGGATTTTTCATGATGTACTCTACATATTTGTTAAATAAGCAGAGTGACAATATACAGCCTTGTTGTATTTCTTTCCAAAGTTTGAACCAATCCATTATTCCATGTCTAGTTCTAGCTGTTGCTTCTTGACCTGCATACAGATTTCTCAGGAGGCAGTAAGGTGGTCTGGTATTCTCATTCCTTTAAGAATTTTCCACAGTCTATTGTGATCCACATAGTCAAAGGCTTTCGTATAGGCAATGCAGTAGATGTATTTCTGGAATTCCCTTGCTTTCTCTGATCCAGTGAATGTTGGCAATTTGATCTGATTCCCTTGCTTTTACTTTTTGAAAATTAATTTTAAAATGAAACAAAGATGAATATTTTAGTTGTGAAATGTACAATTCACAAAGGAGGTAGACATCATAAAACGTTAGACACCTAACAACAAAGAAGTAAAATACAGAAAGCAAAATTCAGAAGAAATATCAGGGAAAAGAAAAAAATATATAATCGTAGTGAGACATATTAGCATTTCTATGAAAATATTTTATTAAGTTCAGGAAAAATAAGAATAGTAACATGTTGAATGATGTCATTAATAATTTAAATGTAATAGTTTTATATTTATATTAATCTTATATCCTACACAAATATATTTAAAATATTGTACTTCATATGCTCTTATTAGATTTCCAGTATTTCCAGTTTTTAGTTTAGAAAAACTATCTAAAAGGTAAACATTACTAAATCTCAAAAATTAGAATTGTTTTTCTCTGATTCAGTTATAGGTATACACATATATTATTTTTGAAATTATTTTCCATTATAGGTTATTACAAGATATTGACTATAGTTCCTTTTGCTATACATTAACCTTTGTTGCTTATTGCATATCTATTTTTTAAAATTAGAAAACTAGCATTCTTATAGCAAATCAATCAAGTGGAATCAAAATGTCATACATTTTTTAGTTAGGCAAAATTCATGTTTTCTAAAATATATTTATTATGCATATTATTTATACGTATGTATACAAAAGCTTTTCTACTATTCTTGATAAGGCTTGAGAGAGAACTTAAAAAAAATAGAAAGAAGAGGTGGAGAAATTGGAAAATATAAACTAAATGAATTTGGAGTAATGAATATGAAATAGAAAAAGTGAAACAAACTAGACAAATGTAAAAAATCCTCATATGGTGCAGCTGTTCTTAAACATGGCTGCTCATTAGAAACATATCTGGAGCTCTGGTGAAAGAAAAGCAATACCTGGGCATTTGTATCTTTCAAGCAGTTCCAAGGTAATTCTGATATGTGCTTGGATTTTAAAAAATAATTACAGGCTTTTCTATTAAATCATTTGGTATATAGAGTTTTGGTATATAGAGTTCTTTTACTTTTCTGTCGACCAATCATGATACAATAGTACTGAATGAGTAATATTTACATAATCACAGTAGTGAAAGATATTTATCAGTTTTCACAAGCAATAGCCAGACAAAAAATAAAAGATAATTAGAGTTTCAAGCCATAATGGGAACATGATTAACCTAACAATATAAAATAATTACATAAAATTTGGTGGGTCAAGCAGAGTGATGTGGTAAGTGGAAATGCATACATGCTCAAGTTTTCATCTGTTCAGCCAGTCTATGTCTTTTGGTTGGTGTATTTAATTCATTTGCATTTAAGGTGATTATAGATATATGTGATCCTATTACCATTTTCCTAATTGTTTTGGGTTTATTTTCTATAGGTAGGTCTTTTCCTTTTCTTGTTTCCTGCCTAGAGAAGTTCCTTTAGCATTTGTTATAAAGCTGGTTGGTGGCGCTAAATTCTCTAAACTTTTGCTTGTCTGGATAGCTTTTGATTTCTCCATCAAATCTGAAGGAGAGTCTTACTGGATAGAGTATTCTTTGTTGCAGGTTCTTCCCTTTCATCAGTTTAAATATATCATGCCTTTTCCTTCTGGCTTGTAGAGTTTCTGTTGAGAAATCAGCTGATAGTCTAAAAGGAGTTTTCTTGTATGTTATTTGACATTTTCTCTTTGTTGCTTTTGATATTTTATCTCTGTCTTTAAGTTTTGTAAGTTTGATTGCTAGTCTTGGTGTGTTCCTCCTTGGATTTATCCTGGCTGGGACTCTGTGCTTCCTGGACTTAGCTGACTATTTCCTTTCCCATGTTAGAGAAGTTTTCAGCTATCTCTCTTCAAATATTTTCTCGAGTGCTTTCTCTCTCTCTTCTCCTCTTGGGGCCCCTATAATGTGAATTTTGGTGAATTTAATGTTGTCCTAGAGGGGTCTTAGGCTGCCTTCATTTCTTTTCATTCTTTTTTTCTCTATTCTGTTTTGCAGCAGTGATTTCCACCATTCTGTCCTCCAGGTCATTTATCCTTTCTTCTACTTCAGTTATTCTGCTATGGATTCCTTATAGTGTATTATTCATCTCTGTTTGTTTGTTCTTTAGTTCTTCTAGGTTTTTGGTAAGCATTTCTAGCATTTTCTCCATCTTTGCGTCTATTCTTTTCCTGGGATCCTGAATCATCTTCACTATCATTATTTTGAATTCTTTTTCTGTAATGTTGCCTATGTTCACTTCATCTAGTTGTTTTTCTGGGGTTTTATCTTGTCCCTTCATCTGGGACATAAGTTTTTGCTTTTTCATGCTGATTAACTTTCTGCAATGTGGTTTTCATTTTAGTTCCTATGGGACTGTGGTTCTTGCTTCTTTTGTCTTCTCTGTGACGGAGGAGGCTAAGAGGCTTGTGGAAACTTCTTGATAGAAGAGACTGGTGATGGGGAAAACTGGGTCTTGCTCTGGTGGGCAAGGACTTACTCAGTAAAGCTTTAATCCAATTATCTGCTGATGGTGGGGTTGAGTTCCCTTCTTGATAGATTTTTGGCCTTGGGTCTATGGGCTCCATTGTAGAGACAATGGTGACCTCTGAGAGAGCCCAAGCCAAGCAGGACCTTCCCAGAATGCTGCTGCCAATTCCCCTCTTCCTGTGGTGAGCACTTGTCAACCCACACTTCCACAGGAGACCCTCCAACACTAGCAGGTACTTTGGGATAAGTCTCCTGTGGGGTTACTACTCCTTTTCTCTGAGTCTTGGGGCACACAATGATTTTCTTTGTCCCCTCCAAGCCTGGAGTCTCTGCTTCCCCCAGTCCTGTGGAAGTCCTGTGATCAAATCCTACTGGCCTTCAAGGTCAGATTCCCTGGGGATTCCCAGTGCCTTTGTCAGATCCCCAGGCTGGGAAGTCTGACCTGGGGTTCAGAACCTTCACAACAGTGGAGAATTTCTTTGGTATTATTTTTCTACAGTTTGTGGGTCACCCACTTTGTGTGAAAGGGATTACATTTTATTGTGATTGTGCCCCTCATACCATCTTGCCGAAGCTTCTTCTTTATCTTTGGACATGGGTATCTTTTTTTGGTAGGTTCCAGTGTCCTCCTGTCAATGGTTGCTGAAGAGCTAATTGTGATTTTGGTGCTCTCACAGGAGGAAATAAGCACACATTTTCTACTCCTTCAGCTTAAACCAGAACACTTCCTCTGCCTTTTCTAATTCCAGCTTATACATCTGGAAGTTCTCGGTTCACGTACTGCTTGAAGGATTTTGAGCATAGCCTTACTAGCATGTGAAATGAGTGCAATCCTATGCTAGTTTGAACATTGTTTGGCATTGTTCCAGTTTTGGATTGGAATGAAAACTGATCTTTTCTAGTCCTGTGGCCATTGCTGAGTTTTCCAAATTTGCTGACATATTGAGTGTGACACTTTAACAGCATCATCTTTTAGGATTTGAAATAGCACAGCTTGGATTCCTTCACCTCCACTAATTGTGTCTGTAGTAATGCTTCTTAAGGCCCACTTGACTTCATACTCTAAGATTCCTGGCTCCAGGTGAATGACTACACCATCATGGTTATCTGGCTCATTAAGGTCTGGTACTTTGGCCACCTGATGCAAAGAGCTTACTCATTGGAAAAGACCCTGATGTTGGGAAAGATTGAAGGCAGGAGGAGAAAGGCACCACAGAAGATGAAATGGTTGGATGGCATCACTGCCTCAATGGAAATGAGTTTGAGCAACGTCCAGGAGACAGTGAAAGACAGGGAAGCTCGTGTGCTGCAGTACATGAGGTCACAAAATGTTAGACATGACTTAGTGACTGAACAGTGACAACAAGCCCATGAATATTTTGACTTCTGTCATGAATGCTTGGGGAACCCACAGACTCATGTTTAGAACCCCTGGAAAGGACTGACTTCTTATTTCCTTCTGGTTAGTCTCAAAACTCTAGGCTTTTGATTTTGGCACTTTCTTCCCAATTACCCCCGGGTGCTGCCTTACAGGTCATGACTAGTCTAAATGTAGTTTAAAGCTCATCCCCACCCCACACCCAAAGATTCTCTTACTTTCTTAGAGATAACCAATATGTTTCAAATTTTGATCTTTTTACTTCTGTAGAGCCATTTGTGTTATATCAGAAGAACTCTTTTTATTATTAAGATGTGTTTTCACTGGCCACACAGCGAAGAGTAGAATTTTAGGTTTCTCCTCTTTTATAAGATCTTAGAAGACAGAAATCTTTTTCTTTTTGTTGTTGTTGAACCCACAACAATGGAGAAAATGTTTACATATAATGAATACTACATGTAAATATTTGTTGAATGGGTAAATAAATAAATGCATGACTGTGGAACTTCTCATTTTCCAGGGTCAACTCTGTGAACTACTCAAAGAATTTTATAGTTTCAAGTTTTGAAGATGCAATTCTCCTGTGAATGCAGTGTGACCTATGTTCACAGTGAATTTTCTATCTACAGGTCTCTATGTATAGAGATAATGAGTGAAGCATATACCAGGGACGGCTATATATAGATTTATCTAGCTCCAGAGAGCAAGGGATATTAGAACAGAGCTCTTACACAACTTAAAAAAGATTATACCACTTTCTACATTTTTAATTGCTCTAATAAAATCATTTTTAAGGAGAAACATTTTACAAGATTGTCTCAGCTTTAAGTACCACTCTTCCATCTGAAGATACATTAGTTTTCATTTTTGTTTAATATCTTAACCTCAAGGGCAAAATCTGCCAGACTCTCACTACTGCTGCTTCCTTCTAAGCTACTGCCAAATGGAAGATAACTGACTATAAATCAAACTTTGGGACAACTTTAGTAGAAACCTAACAGTTTCCCCAACTATCATTATTTCAAGCTACTATAAAGAACAAGCAAAAACACCCAGATGTGTTGGTGACATTTTCTGTTATGAACGATTAAAATTGAGTTCTTGCTATGTTTGGTTCCCACAGTAATTAGTCTTTCCTTTATAAAACATCATTGCTCCATTACTCCTCTGCTATTTGTTAGTAGCAAATTATTACTTTTAGCATTTCATTCACCTTTTATCTACTAAAATGTGGTACTGAATAAGAAAAGGACATTTTGTTCAGAACGTTCAGTGTTCTAGAATGCCAAGTGTCTATAGAGAGATGAAAAATTGGAGTGCAATTGGAGAAACCACAATGGAGCTGTTTCAGATTTATTATGTTCAAGTATAACACACTTGGATACGCACATACACATTTATTTCAGAGTGCAGAACAATGAATAGCTCACACATCCCTTCAGCTAGAAGGTCAGAAAAGAATCTTTTCCTCTTTGCTTATTGCCAAATACATAATTCTTCCACCTTGTGGGAGTTACTCAGGGGATATTCAGGATAAAAGAAGAAGATGAAGCAGGGTAGCTGGCAACATTTCCCTGGATTGAATTTGGAGAGGTGCATAATTGATCTTTGGTAAATGATGAATGGTTGAAAAGGGGCAGGGTTAGTGGGTATTTATTGTAGAATGAATTGTGTCCCTTTAAAATACATTAAAGTTCTTAGGGGGTACCGGTGAATTTGACTTTATTTATAAATAGTCTTAAAGATGTAATCAAGAAAGATGAGGTCATAATGAATTAGTAAAGACCCTAACTCAATGACTGGTATCCTTACAAGAAGAGTGAAATTTAAGACACAGAGACAGGAGTGAGAGAACCACGTGACGATGGAGGCAGAGACTGGAATGATGCATCCATAAGCTAAGCAGCACCAAGGATTGCCAGCAACTACCAGATGGGGAAACAGGAACAAATTCTCCTTCAGAACCTCTAAAAATGGAACCAGCTATGCTGACACCTTGATTTCTGACTTCCACACTCCAGAACTCTGAGAATAAATGTCTGTTGTTTAAAATCACTCAGTACTTTGTTAGGGCAGCCCTAGGAAACTAATTCAATATTAGTCACCAGTGAGGTGCTTTCTGGAGTTCAATGAGTGAAAAAAATTGTTATTTATTAGTATAAGATAAGCGTGCATATTGAACAGTGAAATAAGTTCGATTCTGACTCTTTTCAGAATCTGGAAAGTTTCTACCCTTTAGAAATTATGATATAATTGACATATAACATTGTATTAATTTCAGGTGTATAATATAGTGATGCAATATATGTATATATTGTAAAATGTTCACCACAGAAGTCTACTTAACATCCATCACCATGTGTAATTACATTTTTTCCCCTCTCGAAGAGAACTTTTAAAATCTACTCTCTAAGCAACTTTCAAATACATAATATAATATTATTAATATAGTCACCTTACATTGTATTCCAATGCCTTATTTGTTTTATAATTTGAAGTTTGTATCTTTGGACCACCTTTGCTCATTCACTCACTTTGCCCACCACCCATCCCCCACCTATTTAGATTACACATAGGAGTGAGTGAGGTCTTACAGTATTTGTCTTCCTTGTCTGACTTATTTCACTTTAACATAATGCCCTCAAGTTCCATCCATGTTGTTGCAAATGACAAGATTTCAAGTCACAAATGACAGAACTTCAATGATTCTTTGTTTTATTTACTATTCTTGTTTGGCCTAAAACCCAGAAAGCCAGTTACTATATACCTCCAGGCTTGCAGGGCTTTTTGGGTTGCAGCTACATTTACTTTCTTTGTCTTTTTATTTTTATTGCTATTAAAAATTAACCCTTAAAAATAAACAGTGGGCACTTTTATTCTTATTTTGATAAATTGAAAACTACCCCCCTCCTCACTCCTGTTTGTTTCTGGGGCCTCTCCCCTTGTGAACAGTAAGAAACAGAAAAAGAAAAGCTTGCAGAGTCTCAAATGTCGTTAAGTAAAATAATGGGTACATGTTGTGAGTTTCTGAGTAGAGGCTTTTGGGTAATCCAGAGCTGGCCTGTGTGCTAATGCCTCCTTTCTTCTTCCTACAGGCTGTCCCCAGGCCAGGCCCTGACATAACTCCTCTTCTCTGTAGAGGACATTCTGGGCTTGCCTCTTTCAAGCTTTATTGCAATGGTCTTTTAACTGATTTTCTCTCTCTGTTCCTGGTTTCTCTCTCCCACTAGACTCGAAGGGCCTGGGGCAGGGTGCTGTTTGCATTCCATCTTTCTATTCTCTGTTTTCAGCATCCAGTCTGGCAAAGAGCAGGCGTTCAGCCTTGGAAGAGAGAGTCTCTGCCCTCAAGGGTCCCGGAGTGCAATCTGGAACCTCTTTTTCATAGCAACATTGACAAATGGCAACAGCTTTCTATTTGAGCGTACGTTTGCTAGTGCTGCTTTCGACAAAAGGTGCCCCCTTGTTACACTGGCACATACTCTCCCGTAAAAAGAAAACAAAGTCATCTACACAAAGCAGAGTTTATCCTGAGATAAGCTCTGAGTCCAGGGAGGGAGGTGCAAGAGAGAAGAGGCAAAATATTTACAGGTACATTGAGAATACAGGAGGGATGCTGAAATTTTTGGTTATTTATGTTCTTCTATGCAAGTCTCTCTAGCAGTGACTTTGGTTAGCTGTGGATGCTCTGGCTTTAAATTAGTGATGGTACTGCTATTGACTTTTGGGAAGAAATGTAAGCTACTCCATATTTTAACTGATTTGTCAGGTGTTGCCAGCAGCTGGGAATTAATCCAGCCAGCCCTCCCCCGCCCCCCCCTTTGCCATACTCGTTGGCCAGGATTTACTGGCTGTGACTGCTCTGTGTTACTGCACTTCTTGGAGTGGGAATGTCCCAGTGATTATTTATTTTCAGGAGGTGGCCTTCTCACAGGAGCCCATCCGTCCCCATGTTGAGGCAGCCTTGTCCACCAGCTGCTGTGGCTGCAGCAGGCATCCTGCCCGCTGAGCACTGCAGGCTGAGTGGGGCTTTCTCTGCTTCCTCTAATTCTCCTTCTCCTTTCCTGCCATGTGTAGTTCCACGATAAATCACCCAGGAAAGATTTTCAATGCCTTTTGACAGGCTGAAGCTGTGTGATTTGGCTTGATCTCATTAGGAGCCCCATAACTAAATCCCTCCAAAGCACAGAAGACAAGGAAAGCTTACAAACTGTGATTGCTTGTCTTTCTAGCTGAAGGAAAGACACTGAAAGACCTTAGCTGACACAGCTGACTTTCTGCCCTTGACCTAAAGAAGAGGGGTATGTTTATTGCATGTTTTCATTTGCAAAGTCCCTGTGTAAGTGAAGTGAAGAATAAATCAGTGAAGGCATTCCTGTAAGGGATAAGCAACCAGGGTGGTAAATGACATTGTATTCACCAGGATGGATATCCAATATTCTGTGCCTTGAAGCTGAAACTCCAATACTTTGGCCACCTGAGACGAAGAACTGATTCATTGGAAAAGACTCTGATGCTGAGAAAGATTGATGATATGAGAAGAAGGGCACGACAGAGGATGAGATGGTTGGATGGCATCATTGACTCGATAGACATGAGTTTGAGCAAACGCTAGGAGTTGGTGATGGATAGGGAAGCGGGTGTGCTGCAGTCCATGAGGTCTCAAAGAGTCAGACACAACTGAGTGACTGAACTGAACTTGCCATACATTGACATGAATTAGCCATGGGTACATATGTGCTCCCCAATCCTGAAGCCTCCTCCTATCTCGCTCTCCACTCTATCCCTCTGGGTTGTCCAAGAGCACCAGCTTTAAATGCCCTGCTTCATGCATCAAACTTGCACTGGTCATCTATTTTACATATAGTAATATACATGTTTTAATGCTGTTCTCTCAAATCATCCCACCCTTGCCTTCTCCTGCATAGTCCAAAAGTTTGTTCTTTACATCTGTGTTTCTTTTGCTGCTGCCTTGCATTCAAGATCATCATTACCATCTTTCTAAATTTCATATATATGTGTTAATATACTGTTTTGGTGTTTCTCTTTCTGACTTACTTAACTCTGTGTAATGGGCTCCAGTTTTGTCCACCTCACTAGAACTGACTCAATGCACTCCTTTTTATAGCTGAGTAATATTCCATCCTGCATATGTACCACAACTTCCTTATCCATTCATCTGCCAATGGACATTTCTAGGTTGCTTCTATGTCCTAGCTATTATAAACAGTGCTGCAGTGAACATTGGGCTACAGGTGTCTCTTTCAATTCTGGTTTCCTCAGAGTATGTGACCAGCAGTGATATTGCAGGGTCCTATGGCAGTTCTATTTCTAGCTTTTAAGGGAATCTCCACACTGTTCTCTGTAGTGGCTGTACCAGTTTGCATTCCCACCAATAGTGTAAGAGGATTCCCTTTTCTCCACACCCCCTCCAGCATTTATTTTTTGTAAACTTTTTGATGACAGCCATTCTGACTCATGTGAGTTGATGCCTCATAGTGATTTTGATTTGCATTTCTATAATAATGTGTAACACTGAGCATCTTTTTATATGTTTATTATCCATCTTCATGTCTTCTTTGGAGAAATGTCTTTTTAATTCTTTTGCTCACTATTTTATTGGGTTGTTCATTTTTCAGGTATTGAGCTGCATGAGCTGCATGTATATTTTTGAGATTAATTCTTTGTCAGTTGTTTTGTTTTCTATTATTTCCCCTCATTCTGAAGGCTGCCTTTTCACATTGCTTGTAGTTTCCTTCATTGTGCAAAAGCTTTTAAGTTTATTTAGGCCCTACTTTTTTATTTTTTTTTAAATTCCATTACTCTGGGTGGTGGGTCATAGAGGATCTTGCTGTGATGTATGTCAGAGAGTGTTCTGCCTATGTTTTCCTCTAAGAGTTTTATAGTTTCTGGTCTTCCTTTAGAGCTTTAATCCACTTTGAGTTTATTTTTATGTATGGTGTTAGGAAATGTTCTAGTTTCATTCTTTTACATGTGGTTGGCCAGTTTTCCCAGCACCATTTGTTAAAGAGACTGTATTTTCTCCACTGTATATTTTTGCCTTCTTTGTCAAAAATAAGGTGTCCATAGGTGTATGTATTTATCTCTGGGCTTTCTATTTTGTTCATTAATCTATAGTTCTGTCTTCGTGCCAGTTCCATACTGTCTTGATGACTATAGCTTTTTAGTATAGTCTGAAGACAGGAAGGCTGAGTCTTCGAATTCCATTCTTATTTCTCAAGATTACTTTGGCTATTCAAGGTTTTTTTTTGTATTTTCATACAAATTGTAAAATTGTTCTAGTTCTATGAAAAATACCATTGGTAGCTTGGTAGGTATTACACTGAATCTATAGATTTCTTTGGGTAGTAGTATACTCATTTTCACTATATTGATTCTTCTAATCCATGAACATGGTATGTTTGTCCATCTATTTGTGTTATCTTTGATTTAGAAAACTAAGATCACGGCATCCGGTCTCATCACTTCATGGCAGATAGATAGGGAAACAGGGGAAACAGTCGCTGACTTTATTTTTCTCGGCTCCAAAATCACTGCAGATGGTGATTGCAGCCATGAGATTAAAAAACGCTTACTCCTTGGAAGAAAAGTTATGACCAACCTAGACTGCATATTAAAAAGCAGAGACATTACTTTGCCAACAAATATCCGTCTAGTCAAGGCTATGGTTTTTCCAGTGGTCATGTATGGATGTGAATGTGACAGCTGGACTATAAAGAAAGCTGAGTGCCAAAGAATGGATGCTTTTGAACTGTGGTGCTGGAGAAGATTCTTGAGAGTCCCTTGGACTGAAAAGAGATCCAACAAGTCCATCCTAAAGATCAGTCCTGGGTGTTCATTGGAAGGAGTGATGTTGAAACTGAGGCTCCAATAATTTGGCCACCTGATGTGAAGAGCTGACTCATTTGAAAAGACCCTGATGCTGGGAAAGATTGAGGGCAGGAGGAGAAGGGGACAACAGAAGATGAGATGGCGGTATGGCATCACCTACTCGATGGACATGGGTTTGGGTGGACTCAGGGAGTTGGTGATGGACAGGGAGGCTTGGTGTGCTGTGGTTCATGGGGTCTCAAAGAGTTGGACATGACTGAGTGACTGAACTGAACTTGATTTCTTTTATCAGTGTTTTATAGTTTTCTATATACAGGGCTTTTGTTTCTTTAGGTAAATTTATTCTGAAGTATTTTATTCTTTCTGTTGCAATGGTGAATGGTTGTTTCCTTAATTTCTCTTTCTGATTTTTCATTGTTAGTGTATAGAGATTTCTGTGTATCAATTTTACATCCTGTAACTTTACTATATTCATTGATTAGCTCTAGTCATTTTCTAGTGATATCTTTAGGATTTTCTGTGTAGAGGATCATGTTATCTGTAAACAGTGAGAGTTTAACTTCTTTTCCAATCTGGATTCCTTTTATTTCTTTTTCTTCTTTGATTACTGTGACCAAGACTTCCAAAACTATGTTGAATAGTAGTGGTGAGAATGGTCACCCTTGTCTTGTTACTGAGTTTAGGGGAAATGCTTTCATTTTTTCGCCATTGAGGATAATGTTTGCTGTGCATTTGTCATATATCACTTCTATTATGTTGAGGTATGTTCTGTCTATGCTTGCTTTCTGAAGAGTTTTTTTAATCATAAATTAGTGCTGAATTTTGTCAAAGGCTTTATCTATGGGGATAATCATATTGTTTTTATCTTTCAATATTTTAATATGGTGTATCACATTGATTGATTTGTGAATATTGAAGAATCCTTGCAACCCTGGAATAAAGCCCACTTGGTCATGATGTATGATCTTTAAAATATGTTATTAGATTTTGTTTGCTATAATTTTGTTGATTTTTTTTTGAATCTATTTCCATCAGTGATACAGGGCTGTAGATTTTTTTTTTTTTTTTTTTGGTGACATCTTTGTTTGGTTTGGTATCAGGGTGATGGTGGCCTCATAGAATGAGTTTGGGAGTTTGCCTTTCTCTGCAATTTTTCTGGAAGAGTTTGAGTAGGATAGATGCTAACTCTTCTCTAAATTTTTGGTAGAATTCATCTGTGAAGTCATCTGGTCCTGGGCTTTTGTTTGTTGGAAGATTTTTGATTACAGTTTCAATTTCTGTGTTTGTGATGGGTCTGTTCAGATTTTCTATTTCTTCCTGGTTCAGTTTTGGAAGGTTATACTTTTCTAAGAATTTTTCCATTTCTTCCAAGTTGTCCATTTTATTGGCATACAGGTGCTCATAGTAGTCTCTTATGATCTTTTGTATTTTTGTATTGTCTATTGTGATTTCTCCATTTTCATTTCTGATTTTATTGATTTGACTCTTTTCCTTTTTTTCCTTGGAGTCTGGCTAACAGTTTGTCTATTTTGTTTATCTTTTCAAAGAATTAGCTTTTAATTTTGTTGATCTTTGTTGTAGTTTCCTTCATTTCTTTTTCATTTATTTATGCTCTGATGCTTTTGGTTTCTTTCCTTCTACTAACTTGGGGCTTTTTTGTTTTTCTTTTTCTAGTTGCTTTAGGTGTACAATTAGGTTGTTTATTTGATGTTTCTCTTGTTTCTTGAGGTAGGCTTGTATTACTATGAACTTCCCTCTTGGCATTGCTTTTACTGAATCCCAGAGGTTTTGGGTTGTCGTGTTTTCATTATCATTTGTTTCTATGCATATTTTGGTTTCTTTTTTGATTTCTTCCATAATCTGTTGGTTATTTGGAAGCATGTTGTTTAACTTTCATGTTTGTGGTTTTTATAGCTCCCCCCCATAACTAATATCTGATTTTACTTCATTGTGGTCAGAAAAGATGCTTGACATAATTTCAATTTTTAAAGATTTACCAAGGCTAGATTTGTATTTTTATTACTCTAAGAGGTGGATTGAAAGAGATCTTGATGCAATATAAGTGTTCTGACTATACTTTCTTCTATGAGTTTTACAGTATCCACCTTACATTTAGGTTGTTAATCCATTTTGAATTTATTTCTGTGTATGATTTAGGTAGTGTTCTCACTTCATTCATTTACAGGTATCTTTCCAGTTTTCTCAGCACCGCTTATTGGACAGGCTTTCTTTTCTCCATTGTATATTCTAGCCTCCTTTGTCAAAGATAAGGTGCCCATACGTGTTTGAGTTTATCTATGGGCTTTATATTCTTGTTCCATTGATCTATATTACAATACCATATTGTTGTGATGACTAGCTTTGTAGTATAGTCTGGAGACAGAAAGCCTGATTCATCCAGTTCTGTTCTTTTTTCCCTCAAGATTGCTTTGGCTATTCAGAGTCTTTGTGTTTGTACACAAATTATAAAATATTTTGTTCTAGTTCTCTGAAAAATACCATTGGTAATTTGATAAGGATTGCAATGAATCCATAAATTGCTTTTGTTAGTATAGTTATTTTCACAATATTGGTTATTTTAATCCAAGAACATGGTATATCTCTCCATCTGTTTATGTCAGCTTTTTTTTTTTTTTCCTATAAGTATCATAGTTTTCTGAGTACAATATTTTTACCTCTTTAGGTAAGTTTATACTTAGATATTTTATTTATTTATTTTTTTTGATGAGATGGGACTGTTTGTTTGATTTATCTTTTTGGTCTTTCATTATTAGTATATAGGAAGGCAAGAGATTTCTGTGTGTTAATTTCGTATTGCTCAACGTCACCAAATTCATTGCTTAGCGCTAGTAGTTTCCTGGTAGCATGTTTAGGATTTTCTATGTATAGTATTATGTCATCTGCAAACGGTGATAGTTTTAAATCTTCTTTTACACTCTGTATTCCTTTTACTTCTTTTTCATCTCTAATTGATGTGGCTAGGACTTCCAAAATGAGGCTGAATAATAGTGACAAGAGTGGATATCCTTGTTTTGTTCCTGATCTTAAAGGAAATGCTTTCCATTTTTAACCTTTGAGTATGACATTTCTTGTGCTTTGTTATGTTGAAGTAGGTTCTCTTTAAGCCTACTTTCTGGAGAGTTTTTTTTTTTCTTTCATAAATTGGCATTGAATTTTTTCAAATCTTTTTTGAATCTATTGAGATGATCATATGGCTTTCCTTTTTAGTTTATTGATATGGTATATCACACTGATTGATTTGTGGACATTGAAAAATCTTTGCATCCTTGAGATAAATCCCACTTGATCATGAGACATGATCCTTTTACTACACTGTTGGATTCAGTTTGCTAGCATTTTGCTGAGGATTTTTGTGTCTATGTGCATCAGTGATACTGGCCTGTAATTTTCACCAATATCCAGGTGATGGTGGCCTCATAGAATGAGCTTGAGAGTGTTCCTTCCTCTGCAATTTTTTTTTTTGAAGAGTTTCAGAAGGATAGGTGTTAACTCTTTTCTGATAGAATTCACCTGTGAAGCCATCTGGTCCTGGACTTTTGTTTGTTTGAAGATTTTCAATCACAGTTTCAATTTTAGTACCTTGATTGGTCTGTTTACATCTTCTTTTTCTTCCTGGTTCAGTCTTAGAAAGTTGCGCCTTTCTAAAAATTTGTCCATCTCTTCTAGGTTGTTCATTTTATTGACTTACAGTTGCTTATAGTAGTCACTTATGATCCTTTATATTTCTGTGGAGTCCATTGTAACTTGTCATTTTTCATTTTTAAGTTTGTTGATTCGAGTCCTCTTACCTTTTTTTTTCTGATGAATCTGGCTAGAGGTTTAGTGATTTTGTTTATCTTCTGAAAGGACCAGCTTTAGTTTCATTGATCTTTGCTATTGTTTCTTTGTCTCTGTTTCATTTATTTCTGCTCTGATTTTTTGAAATGTGGTATTATTGCCTTACAATGTTGCATTAGTTTCTGCTGTACAACAAACTGAATCAGCCAAAAGTATACACACATTCCCTCTTCTGATACCTCCCTCCCAGCTCCCCGTCTCACACATCTAGGTGACCACAGAGTACCATGCTGAGCCCCCTGTGCTATACAGCAAGTCTCCACTAGTTATCACTTGTACACATGGTAGTGTATCTGTAAATCTCAATCTCCCAATTCAGCACATACCTCCCCTTCCATGTCCACACATCCCTTCTCTATATCTGTGTCTCTATTCCTATCCTGGAAATAGGTTCATTTGTACCATTTTTCTAGATTCCACATATATACATTAACATATGACATTTATTTTTCTCTTTCTGACTTTCTTCAGTCTATATGACAGACTCTAGGTTCATTCATGTCTCTACAAATGACTCAGTTTTATTCCTTTTTAAGACTAATATTCCATGGTATATATGTACAACATCTTCTTTATCCATTCATCTGTTGATGGACGTTTAGCTTACTTCCAAGTTCTGGCTATTGTAAATAGTGCTGCAATGAACAAATGGCTCCTGCAGCTCAATAAGGGAAAAAAAAAGTCAAAAAATGGGCAGAAGTCCTAAATAGATACTTCTCCAAATAAACCATACTGATGGCCAAGAGGCACATGAAAATACAGTCAACATCACAAATTAGAGAAAAGCAAATCAAACTACAATGAGACAACACCTCACATCAGTCAGAATGGCCATCATTAAAAAATCTATAAACAATAAATGTTGAAGAGGGTGTGGAGAAAGGGAACCCTCTTGCACTGTTGGTGGGAATGTAAATTGATACAATTACTATGGAGAATAGTATGGAGGTTCCTTAAAAATCTAAAAACAGAACTACCATATGACCCAGCAACCCCATTCCTGTCTATACTCTGAAAAAAACATAATTCAAAAAGACAAATGTACTCTGGTGTTGTGCACTGATCTTTATGCTTTCTTTCCTTCTACAAACTTTAGGTTTTGTTTGTTTTTTCTCTATTTGCTTTAGGTATAAGATTAAGTTGTTTATTTGAGGTTTTTCTTGTTTCTTGAGGTAAGATTGTATTGCTCTATAGGTTCTTCTTAGAACTGTTTTTGTCACATCCCATAGGTTTTGGGTCATCGTGTTTTCACTGTTGTTTATCATTAGGTAGATTTTGATTCTTTCTTTGACTTCTTCAGTGACTCATTGGTCATTTAGTAACATTTTATTTGGCCTCAATGTGTTTGTATTTTTTACAGGTTTCCACCCCTGGCTCAACCCCCCCCCCGCCCCCCTCCCCCCCCATCCCCGCCCCGGCAATTGATTTCTAATCTCATAGTGTTGTGTTTAAAAAAGATACTTAATGTGATTTCAATTTTGTTAAATTTACTGAGGCTTGATTGTGTCCCAAGATGTGATTATCCTGGGGAATGTTCCATGTGCCCTTGACTATAATCTCTTCAAATATCTTCTCAGGCCTTTTCTCCTTTTCTTCTTCTTCTGGGATCCCTATAATTTGAATGCTGATGCATTTAATGTTTTCCTAGAGGTCTCTGGGACTGACTTCATTTCTTTTCATTCTTTTTCTTTATTCAGTTCCATGATAGAGATTTCTGCCTTTCTGTCATTCAGGTCATTTATGCATTCTTCTGCCTCAATTATTCTATTACTGATTTCTCTTAGTATATTTTTCATTTCAGTTATTGTATTGTTCATCTCTGTTTGTTCTTTAGTTCTTCTAGGTCTTTGTTAAACATTTCTTGTATCTTCTTGATCTGTGTCTCCATTCTTTTTCTAAGATTTTGGATCATCTTTACTCTCATGACTCTGAATTCTTTTTCATGTAGATTTCCCATCTCCTCTTCATTTAGCTGTTGTTGTAGGTTTTTATCTTGTTTCTTCACTTGCAAGTATTTATCTGTCTTCTCATTTTGTCACACTTACTGTGTTTTGTGGTCTCCTTTCCGCAGGCTGAAGGATTATAGTTCCTCTTGCTTCTGGTGTTTGCCTACTGGTGGGGTGAAGTTATTCCAGAGACTTGTGTTGTTACCCCTTTGAGAGGTGTTTGATTGGTGATATGTGACCAGAGCCTGCCTTGGATATTGAGCGGGACCTCCTCTTTGCCCTGTGGTTGTCCCTGCCCTGTCAAGGGCAGAGTCTGCTCCCTAGTTGTTGATCTGTTTCCTGGCTGTGTTTCTTTTCTGCAATGTGGGATGGGCAGAATTGGAGCACTCCTGCTGGAATAACAGCCACTGAATATTCCTCCTCTGGAGATGTTCATCTGTGAAATGTGCTCTTTTATGTCCCCTTTCTCCTGTTGTTCAGCTGTAGCCCTGAGCATACATGTATATACAAAGCTGCTAAAGCCAGACCGGTCTCAGCTGCAGAAGCACTTGTACTTTTGGATGTTTCACAGGTTCTGAATTTAGGAATCTGTCTGCAGAGGTGTGACTGTAGTCAGTGCAACCAGGAGGAGAAATTTCAGCTCTTCTTCCTTAGTCATACATCTCTGAGGCTCAGCTGTGGTTTCAGCCCCATCTCTGCATGTGTTCCTCATACAAGAATCTGCTCCAGAGGTTACCGGAGCCCACAGACCTGTCAGGCAGAAAGGAACTGAAGTGGTGATTGAGGCAAACAGACTGCCCAGGCAGGAGGGTGCTGAGGTAGGGATTGAAACACAAGTGCTCATCAAGTGGGGACCTCGGTGAGCATGTCACCCAGGCTGTGGGAAGGGAGCGGGAGGAGGTTGGGGGTATGCAAACCAGCTCCAGCAGGAGCCCTCCTGAGTGCCACGGAGGCAGGGGGTGGCGAGGGAGGAGAGAGGCTACAGTGGTGGCCCTGTCTTTTGTGCACCACTCAACAACGGTGCTTTTCTTCTGTGGTGGCCTGAGATTCCTTCACAAGCATTCCCAGTTGCAGAACTTCTCACTCCC
The DNA here is from genome assembly GCA_007570785.1 of Antilocapra americana. Taxonomy (NCBI): domain Eukaryota; kingdom Metazoa; phylum Chordata; class Mammalia; order Artiodactyla; family Antilocapridae; genus Antilocapra; species Antilocapra americana. Next base: position 31,707,465 of record ML663009.1, on the reverse strand, counting down.
ATGCCCTCAGACTGTCCTCCCAGCCAGCAGCAGTCCCCTCCCTAGTGTGCTCTCCAAACCCCACATTTCAGTCCCCAGCCTCCACGACCACCGGTGGACACCCATCTCAGGCTGGGGCATGCAGGGTTGTGGCACGAACCATCTGCATAGGTCTCACTCTGTCCTGCCTGCCACAGACCACTCTCCTCTGAGCTCCTGAAGTTCCCTTCTGTTCTAGCTGAACTCCCCACTGGTGAGGGGGCTTCCGTAGATGCAGGAACCTCTCCTCACCTTCAACTCCATGCCAGGGGCTCAGGTCCCATCATTCTCCTTATCTTCTTCCTTTTCCCTTTGTTTTTTTTTTCTCATCTTACCTGGTTATATGGATATCTTTCTTGTCCTTTTATTTATAGGTGTCTGAGGTCCTCTGCTGTGTTCAGCAGGTGCTCTGTGAGAATTTTTCCATGTGTAGATGTATTCTTGATGAGTTTGTGGGGGAGAGATGAATTCTACATCCTCCTCATCCTCTGCCATCTTGAAAACCCCCTAGCTTATATTTCTCTTATGGGAAAAATCCCCATAGGGAATAAATTGAGAATCACACATAAATCTGACTTCTGAAGATTCCACGTTTTCCCATCTGTTTACATCTGTAGGATGGATACTTTTGCTATTCCTATGCAAGGTGATCCCTCTCCTCTGGGACATGACACACTCAGCCATGGCATGGGTAGACTGGGCACAGCTCTGAGAAGGATGTATGTGAATTATCCACCTTTTCTCTGTGTGATACTTACTAGCATCTTCACAGATTTGACTGTGCATCCTAAATGCTTCATCATCAGCCTTCTTGCTTGCCTCTGAAGGCCAGCTTCCTCCAAGGGCTGCACAGGATAAGTGATGGCTGTCCCATTACAAGTGGCCTATTTTGGTGGTTAACCAAGACTTCCATGATTGGAGAAGGCAATGGCACCCCACTCCAGTACTCTTGCCTGGAAAATCCCATGGATGGAGGAGCTTAGTAGGCTGCAGTCCATGGGGGTTGCTAAGTTTCGGACACAAACTGAGTGACTTCACTTTCACTTTCATGCATTGGAGAAGGAAATGGCAACCCACTCCAGTGTTCTTGCCTGGAGAATCCCAGGGATGGGGGCCCCTGGTGGGCTGCCGTCTATGGGGTTGCACAGAGTTGGACACGACTGAAGCGACTTAGCAGCAGTAGCCATGGTTTATGCTCGCTTGAAGGTATCAGGAGTTGCCTTGGGTAAAGAGATATAAAAAACACACTGTTCACCTCCCTTAAAATTGTTTCTGCCTTTTAAAGCTTATGTTGAGTGATCAAGAATGTCTTCAGGAAGTTGTATCACTGATGAAATAAGCATCTTTATAGTTAAACTAGATAGTGAGGTGCCGAATGGGAAGTGATAAGCTCTATATTGTGATTTTTTGATCCTTGGAGTGCAGAGATCTGTTTACATGTCCTCATCTCAGACACGAAGGAATCAGGGCTGGGGACTCACTCAGAGTCAGTGAGGCAGTGGAGGGTGTGAGAAATCACCCTGAATTGGCAAAATGAAAATGGCAGGCTTCCTGGGATGGAAATCTGATTTCTAGTTTGTTCATTGATTTCCTGTAACTGTTCACTGCCTCCTGTTTGGCTTCATGGAATGTAGCAGAATATTTTGATTATTGCTTAGAAATCCTAGCTTATCAAATTCACACAAAGATTCAGGAACACACTCTCGAAAATCGAAATTTCAGAGATGCAACATGGATCGAAAGCAAGTTTTATGTATTCATAGCATTCTGCAGGCTTGACCTGAACCACTGAAAAGCAGTCTGACTTCACATCTGAGCACTGCTGCCTCTGGTTCTCTTTCTGTCCTTCCCTTCCTTCCATCCCCCGCATTTATCAGCCTCAGCCTAGGAAACAGAGCTCCTAAGGAGTCTTGTTAGAATGCAGATTTAGGTTCACTGGGAATCCCAGGTGGTGGTGCTGCTGCTCCTGTGAGGGCCACACTTTGAGAGCCACTCTGAGCCTCTGTGGGATTGGGGAGCCTTGGGGAGGCAGCCAGCTTGGCTGCAGACTAAGACAGGTATCTGGTTCTAAGGGCTAAGGGGGCTGTTTTCCAGGTGCTATTGGTTCAGGGTGACTCATAGCTATCATTTTCCAAGGAACAAGATGGCCAATGGCCCCTCCTCTGCCCCACAGCTTTCGTGGGACCAGACTGAGACCCCCTGAGCCCCTCTGGGTCCATGCTGAAGTAGCTGCTGCTGAGGGCTTATCTCACTGCATTCCTGCTGCCATAGGGAGGAGCGAACACAAAAAGGATTCACCTCTCTGTTGTCTCTCCCTGGCCCAGTTTCCTACAGTGAGAGAAGGACTATCCTCTAGCCTGTGGCTCAGACAGTGAAAGATTTTGCCTGCAATGTGGGAGACATGGGCTTGATCCCTGGTTTTGGGAAGATCCCCTGGAGGAGGGCATGGTAACCCACTCCAGTATTCTTGCCTGAAGAATCCCCATGGACAGAGGAGCCTGGCAGGCTGCAGTCCATGGGGTCACAAAGAGTAGGGCATGACTGAGCAACTAAGCACAGCACAGGGGTGTGAGGGTCATGTCTCATGATAGTTTCCATATGTGCAGGATGGTAGAGGTGAGTGATCTGATCATTAAGCTGCTTTGGATGTTTAGGTTCTAGATTGATTTGACTTCACTGTCCTTCAACAGTTAGAGACAAACTGTTTAGATTATTTTTCCCCCTTGTTCTATTCTTCCAGACTTGTTACCTGACTGTAACTGGAAAGTATGTAGGACCTGACTTGGACAGCCCCTGCCATGGGATGAGCTGCTGTATGGATGTGGTTTTAATCATAATAGCCTTCAGCAGCCAGCAGCTCTTTCTCTCCCTGTCTTACTGGATCTCCCAGGAGCCAAGGCTTCAAATTTCTAAGACTCATATAATAGCAACAGAGTTTTAGAATAAACAAATATAAAAAGTATGTAGAAATTAGGAAATTATCTCAATGAAATTATTTCAGATGCAAAGTCTGAAAAGGCTTTAACCTAGTTTTCTTGGCTGTCTAGAAATCAGATTGACTCAGGGGAAATCAAGGAGGAAGCAGAGAAGTTGGAGAAATACATTATATTTTTATTATCAGAACAGGAGCAAGGAAAACAATAAAGTAAAATAATAGAGGACAATATGTTTAAGCTAGGTAAAGGAGAGATTTCCTCAGTATATGTATTATAATGTAGATGCCAAGCTAGAAGAAATGACATAGAAAATCAGATATTTGAAAGCCAGGAAAGGCAGATATGAAAGGGATAAAAATAAATAAGCATGGGGATAATTTCTCTTAAACTGGGTTTTAGAAAAGAGGGAAATATTTCAGATGTTACTAAATCATAAACAGTGCCAGGTACTACAAAGGTAAGAAAAACATTGTCTTTGGGAGAAAACTGGAATGACTCTTCAGAAGATGCCAGAATCCAGAACATGACGGAAAGAACAGAGGTGGAAATACAGACTCCAGCATAAGAGAATACAGCCCTTGCACACTGGGCTAGCTATTCCAAAGAGATTATAGAAAACCCTACTTGAGAGACTATTAATAAGAAGAAGAATGGTTTGGAAACTTTCAAAATGCCATGGGCATTGCTTGCACCTTGATGGAACATACCCAAGAAGTGTAAGAGACTAGTACATTAAGAGAAGTCACAGAAAAAAAAAAAAGGGAATATTAAATGGGAGCAAGCAGATAATAATAGATGAAGTTCAGGCTTGGGTTGATCTGATGAGAGAATCTGCCCTTTGTGAATGAGATTATGCCACACAGTGATGCCTTGAAGGGAGGGTTTGAACAGTAGATGATTGTAACAGACCCAGATTGTTTTGATTTCTTATTTCTTGCTATAGGAAAATGTGCAAGACAGAATCTGAAGGAGTATTATCCAAAATCATATGCCTGAGCCAGAAATCAAAGGGAAAGTGGAAGGAAAGAAGAGAGGAGGCAGATTCTAGGAACATTTTAGCACTACCTGTGTTAAAACAGAAAAGGATGTCCTTAAAAATGTAACTTGAACATTTAGGAACTCAACTGAGCCTTCCTGAAAAGGATAGGGGAATAACAGATGGCAATAGAATATAGAGGAGCACTAAATGTTCTCTGCTTATTTCTTCAGACCCGTTGTCCATCCTCCAGGCCTGCTCCGTGCTTCCAGAGGTCAACCTCTGTCACTCAGACTGCTTTACCCTGTTGATCTGGTTGAGTCCGGCCAGTGGAAGGCCCAGCAGGATTAGAGAGTAAGAGAGGGGCTGAGGGACTTATATTCATCGAGTCCCTGCCTGTCCAGTTACAGTTCGGCAGTGGCTGCATTTCCTTGTTGGGCAGCCCCTCTCCCTGCTCACTTTACTCATCCCTTGAGCCCGGACTGGTAATATTTTCCCTGGATTCTTCCTTTGTAGGTTAACTTTGTTGTTGTTTGGTTGCCCAGTCATGTCTGACTCTTTTGTGACCCCTGGATTGGGATTTCTCCACGCAAGAATACTGGAGTGGGTTGCCATTTCCTTTCTCCAGGGGATCTTCCCAACCCAGGGATTGAACCTGCGTCTTCTGCATTGTCAGGAGGATTATTTACTGCTGAGCCAATGGGGAAGCCTAGGTTACCTTTACCTGCCCACAAATCCTCAAACACAGTGCTCAAAAGAAAAATGAAAATTTAGAGCTCCTTAATGATGCCGAAAAGCAAAAACAAACAAACAAGCAAAAAAACTTCTCTAATGAGATCTGTTCACTGATAGTGTCATCATTGTAGATCTCTAAAACTTTGCAGTAACAGTTACTTCTTGCAAGCTGTCTCGAATGCCACTCTTCAAGTGAAAGATAGTATATGCAGGAGTGGGATTTCCCCTTATGTAAGTAAATACATAGGGTCAAAATTAGCCTCCCAGTGGGAGGCTTTAAATGGTACCCTGATAAGGCTGCATCCAGAGACCTTTGTTGTCTATTGTTTTCACCTTAAGCACAGACTTTGCTATGGACTGTGGTAACACTAAGTACTCAGACCCAGAGATACAGAAATGTAGAGATTAACCATATTAGAGGCTATATTTTGGAACTAGTCCTGTGATAATTTTATGTGTCTTACTGATGTTGGACTCTTCTTATAACTGAGACACATGAGGGCTTGCCACTTAATTCAACTTGGAAGGGTCTGAGGAAATAAATTCATACAGTGGGCAAGAGCCAAGGAAATGCTACTGAAAAATCCAAATTCTATCCAGAAATCACAAATTCTCCAATCTGAGATTGAGCAACATTAGAAATTCAGAAGGATTACAATACAATAATCATATAGATTTAAAATTATTTTGATTTCAAATTTTAAAAGGCAAGAAAATTTAAGTTTGGTTTTTAACTTATGAAGAAATGTATTTTGAACATTAATTTCTCCTTGAAGGATTCATACTTGAAGATGATTTCTACTCAAACTTGGGGATACTTACTCCTGGTATCCTCTGAATGGAATGCTATGCTGTTAGTAATAACGTTGCAGAACCTCTGATGTGCTGTATTAGGTTTTACAGCTGGGCAAATTTGGGATGGATGTGGAACAGAGAATGAATTCTTTAGCTTTGAAATGAATCAGATTAATAAACTGCATCTCAGTTTATTAAATGCGTATTTAATTTATTACATTAATTAAATAATATATTTATAAATATTAAATAACATTTAATAAATAATATAAATACATTTTTAACTTATTAAATAATATTTCATTTATTATCAGATTAAAAAACCCATTTCAGAGCTCTTGGAGAATGAACTGTTAAACTGTCCCTCAGTGGCCTGAGAAGAATCTACAAAGAAGCAATGGTTGGCACTGGGAGACTGACCTCATGGAGGTGGGATGGACTTCTGAGCTCCTCCTCACTCATTTGTTTGAACCTGGGATAAATGCAGTGGTTCTCAACTATGGCTGCTCATTAGAGTCTTCTTGCAAGTTCTTAAAATCCCAATCAGGTCACTTTCCAGACTTATTAAATCAGGCTAAGGCTAGGCTTTAAGTCAGTGATGTTTGGATTATACATAAAACAGTGAGCTCTGATGATAGTGGTTAGAAGTGGTAGGCTAAGGCTTGTGTACATTCCTTTTAATGAAAGGTTTTGAGGGCTCACCAGGAAGGAAAATGTGATGTGAATTCTGATGATGAGATATTAATATCAGTGCCTCCCTGTGGCACTGTGGTAAAGAACCTGCCTGCCAAAGCAGGAGACACAAGAGATGTGGGTTAAATCCCTTGGGTTGGGAAGATCCCTTGGAGTAGGGAATGGCAACCCACTCCAGTATTCTTGCCTAGACAATTCCATGGGCAGAGGAGCCTGGTGGGCCACAGTCCATGGGGCTGGAAAGAGTTGAACACGCATGAGTGACCGAGCACAAACACAGATGTTTATGTAAACATGATGATTTTATTTACTGATCTCACTCATTGCCCCTCAAGGTAGTGGAACAAATGCTGACTGAGGAGTTTGAGAGAAGAGCTGGGTACACATTTCCTCTTCTTCCTCATGTTTGGATCTTCCTACTGGAAGAAGTGTTTGCTCTCCTCTGGTTAAGAGATAAACTTAATGTTAAAAGCCTTTTGCTTTTTAAGTGAGGCCTGTGTTGGTCTGTCTCTGCCAATAACTGGGTGCATAGAATTAATTCAGGGTTGAGATATGAGAAAGAAAACTTGACTCCAATGTTGTCTGAGTAGCTTTATCAATTAAAAAAAAATCAATGTTATTACCTTTGTCTGCCTGACTTCTATGTTTTTCCTCTCAATTTATTCTGACTTCAAGAGAGGAACAGAATAAGCCAGGACCCAGGGTAAACGAATCCATCTGAATGCCAAAAGCTGGCTAATAATTTGATAATGCTTTAAAGAACTATTTTAAAAATACTTGTTCAACATTTTTATCAGGGAGAGGGGCACACTTACATTTTGCTAAGAAAAATTTTATGTGTGTTTTTTTGTGTCCAAAATTGCATTCTTTGTACCAAATGTGACCTAATATTTTAACTTACTTGGTTTATCTTTCACTTATAGGTTTTTAAATTTTTAAAATTTTATTTAAAAACATTAAAAAAAAAGTTTTTGGCAGTGCCACACAGCATGTGGGATCTTAGTTCCCTGACCAGAGATCGGATCCATGCTCACTGCACTGGGAGCACAGAGTCTCAACCACTGAGTCACCAACGAAGTCTCAATTTCTAGGTTTTCATGTCACTCATGATAGGTTTAGTCACTTGGACTCACTAAGCATGGAAGTAATTTACATAGAAATTCTTGCTAAATCTTATTCAAACTATTTTGAAAGTTTTTATCCTTGGCCTTTATGTAGCCAAATTATTTCTCACTTGTTAGTTGTTCCTATTTAGTCTTTATTTTTCTTTTGGAACTTCCTAAATTAGACAACTTCTTCAAAATCATACCACAAGTTTTATAATACAGTTAATAGTAAATAACTCATTTGTGGCAAAAACCATTACACATTATTGATGGGACTTCCAGCTTCAGATTACTGTAGTCACATCATGTAATGTGTATATATACCTTGCAGAAATAGTCAAGGCAGGGAAGTCAGCAATAGCCAGCAGTACCTTTGAAATTTTAATTTGAAGATACTGCCTTACTCAGTGTAAGATGGACTACACTGTCCCTGTGGAAGCTGATATCGCAGTGTCTGTATATTCCCCTTGCTTTAGTGTCCCTTGTAGACTGATCAGACTGGGCTCCTGGCTCTCTGGCTTCTCCGTTGACCTGGGACTGGCCAGGATGCAAGAGAAGACTGCCTGCCAGAATGTCAAACTGAGGCTAGGCTTTAAGTCAGTGATGTTTGGATTATACATAAAACAGTGAGCTCTGATGATAGTGGTTAGAAGTGGTAGGCTAAGGCTTGCATACATGCCTTTTAATGAAAGGTTTTGAGGGCTCACCAGGAAGGAAAATGTGATGTGAATTCTGATGATGAGATATTAATATCAGTGCCTCCCTGTGGCACTGTGGTAAAGAACCTGCCTGCCAAAGCAGGAGACAACAAGAGATGTGGGTTAAATCCCTTGGGTTGGGAAGATCCCTTGGAGTAGGGAATGGCAACCCACTCCAGTATTCTTGCCTAGACAATTCCATGGGCAGAGGAGCCTGGTGGGTCACAGTCCATGGGGCTGGAAAGAGTTGAACACACATGAGTGACTGAGCACAAACACAGACGTTTATGTAAATGTGATGATTTTATTTAGGATTCTTAGAGCAAATTAGTACAGAGTTGAGGGAAAATAAAGTCAGTTTTTTTCCTTTCAGTTTTGTTCAGTTCAGTTGCTCAACCATGTCCGACTCTTTGTGACCCCACGGACTGCAGCACACCAGGCCTCCCTGTCCATCACCAACTCCTGGAGCTTACTCAAACTCATGTCCATTGAGTGGGTGATGCCATCCAGCCATCTCATCCTATGTAGTCTCCTTCTCCTGACTTCAGTCTTTTCTAGCATCATGGTCTTTTACAATGAGTTGATTCTTAGCATCAGGTGGCCAAAGTATTGGGGTTTCAGCTTCAGCATCAGTCCTTCCAATGAATATCCAGGACTAATTTCTTTTAGGATTGATTGGTTTGATTTCCTCGTAGTCCAAGGGACTCTCAAGAGTCTTCTCCAACACCACAGTTCAAAAGCATCAGTTCTTTGGCATTCAGCTTTCTTTATGGTTCAACTGTCACATCCATACATGACTACTGGAAAAACCATTGTTTTGACTAGATAGACCTTTGTTGGTAAAGTAATGTCTCTGCTTTTTAATATGCTGTCTAGATTGGTCATAGCTTTTCTTCCAAGGAGCAAGTGTCTTCTATAATTTCATGGCTGTAGTCTCCATCTGCAGTGATTTTTGAGCCCAAGAAAATAAAGTTTGTCACTGTTTACATTGTTTCCCCATGTATTTGCTATGAAGTGATGGGACTGGATGCCATGATCTTTGGTTTTTGATTGTTGAGTTTTAAGCCAACTTTTTCAGTCTCCTTATTCCATTTCATCAAGAGGCTCTTTAGTTCCTCTTTGCTTTCTGCCTTAAGGGTGGTGTCATCTGCATATCAGGGAAGGCAATGGCACTCCACTCCAATACTCTTGCCTGGAAAATCCCATGGATGGAGGAGCCTGGTAGGCTTCAGTCTTTGGGGTCGTGAAGAGTCAGGCATGACTGAGCGACTTCACCATCACTTTTCATTTTCATGCATTGGAGAAGGAAATAGCAACCCACTCCAGTGTTCTTGCCTGGAGAATCCCAGGGACGGAGGAGCCTGGTGGGCTGCCATCTACAGAGTCACACAGAGTTGGACACGACTGAAGCGACTTAGCAGCAGCAGCATCTGCATATCTGAGGTTATTGATATTTCTTCTGGCAATCTTAATTCTAGCTTGTGCTTCACCCAGTCCAGCATTTTGCATGATGTCCTGTGCATAGAAGTTAAATAAGCAGGGTGACAATATACAGCCTTGACGTCTTCCTTTCCCAATTTGGAACCAGTCTGTTGTTCCATGTCCAGTTCTAACTGTTGATTCTTGACCTGCATACAGATTTCTCAGGAGGCAGGTAGGTGGTCTGGCATTCCCATCTCTTAAAGAATTTCCCACAGTTTGTTGTGATCCACACAGTCAAAGGCTTTATCATAGTCAATAAAACAGAAGTAGACATTTTTCTGAAATTCTCTTGCTTTTGCTATGATCCAATGGATGTTGGAAATTTGTTCTCTGGTTCCTCTGCCTTTTCTGAATCCAACTTTTATATCTGTAAAGTTCTCAGTTCATGTACTCTTAGTTTGGCTTGAATGATCTGGGGCATTACCTTGCTAGCATGTGAAATGAGTACAATTGTGCAGCTTTGTTTAACTTAGTTCCCTGACCAGGGATCAAACCCTTGCCTCCAGCATTGGAAACATGGACTCTTACCTACTGAACCACAGGAAAGTTCCCCATTTTGTTTTAAATTACAGAGTGAATCAAATCAATAGTGTTGATAATCTTTAGAAAGGTTCATAATTTGATAAAAATCTAACGTTTTTTTTAGTGTGACTATGCTTTTGAACTGTGATATTGGAGAAGACACTTGAGAGTCCCTCAGACTGCAAGAAAATCCAACCAGTCCATCCTAAAGGAGATCAGTCCTGGGTGTTCATTGGAAGGACTGATGTTGAAGCTGAAACCCCAATACTTTGGCCATCTCATGTGAAGAGTTGACTCATTGGAAAAGACCCTGATGCTGGGAAGGATTGGGAGCAGGAGGAGAAGGGGATGACAGAGGATGAGATGGCTGGGTGGCATCACTGACTCGATGGACATGAGTTTGGGTGGACTCCGGGAGTTGGTGATGGACAGGGAGGCCTGGTGTGCTGCAGTTCATAGGGTCACAAAGAGTCAGACATGACTGAGTGACTGAACTGAACTGAACTGATGGTATAGATTGCTAATGTAAAACTTTATAAATTGGCTGAGATTTCACTTTGTTCAGCAAATTAGCTTCTTAGTCATTAAGAGTTGGCAGTAATATGATGGAGCATTTGAACATATGAAAAGGCACTTGGCGAATGTTGAAAATTTGACAAGTTTAGCAAGGAATAATTAATGATAAATCTTAGAAAAGGACAAGAAGCATGAATACTCACATTTGTTATAATCTTTTTCTCCCTCCCCCTCTATTCAGTTTGAGTTAATTCTAGGGATCTTCTTCAAGTTTGCTGATCCATTGTCTTGTTATTTCCAAACTGTTGTTTATCCCATTGAGTGAACACTTCATTTCAGATATTATAATTTAGAATTCTAAATTTATTTTTATTCTTTAAAAAAATAGAATCTCCATTCATTTACTAATTAAGACCATATTTTCTCTAAGTGTTTGAAGATATTTATAGCTACTTTAAAGCCATTGTCTGAGGATTCCAACTAGTGTTTCATATTTGTATTCTTTTCTTGATTATGGTTCACCTTTTCTTGCTTCTTTGTATGTCTAAGATTATTTATTGTTTGCTGTATATTGTGGGTCATACATTAGAAAGAGTCAGGGTTATGTTGCTGTCTTTTAAAGAGTGTTGTGGTAGATAATTTTTGAGTATTTTCCCTTCATCTTTCAGGCTTGGTTTTCGGCTTTGTTAGAGGAGGGCTATCCAATGAACAGTTCTGTGACGATGGGAAGGTTCTATATCTCTGCTGTCTGCTCTGGTTGCCACTGCTGCTGCTGCCGCTAAGTCGCTTCAGTCGTGTCCGACTCTGTGCGACCCCACAGACGGCAGCCCACCAG
>ML663009.1:31617551-31696143 GCA_007570785.1 Antilocapra americana | reverse complement strand
ACGGCAGCCCACCAGGCTCCCCCGTCCCTGGGATTCTCCAGGCAAGAGCACTGGAGTGGGTTGCCATTGCCTTCTCCAATGCATGAAAGTGAAAAGTGATGGTGAAGTCACTCAGTCGTGTCCGACCCTTAGTGACCCCACGGACTGCAGCCCACCAGGCCCCTCCGTCCATGGGATTGTCCAGGCAAGAGGACTGGAGCATTGCCTTCTCCGATGATTGCCACTAGTCACATTTAAATCTTCAGCATTTGAAATGTGCTAGTAAGACTGACAAAATAAAATTTAAGTTTTATTTAATTTTAATTAGTTGAAATCTAAATTGCTATGTGTGGTTAGTGGCTACTGCACCGGCCAGTGCAGCTTTAGGTTAAATGCAACTCTAGTGTATGGTCCTTACTCCTAGACCTTTCTGGAATCTCAGTGAACGGGATGTTGGTGAGTCTCCATTCTGACTGGGCCAGAGTACCAGTGTCTTCCAGAACTGTGTAGCCTCTAGTATCTTTGTTCTGCTTTTAAATCTGTAATGGCCATTCTTCGGCAGGCCTTGTGGAGTGTTGCCATGTATGTGTGCATCCCATCCTCGGCCAGTGATCTATAGATAGGAAGCTTATACAGATTTATGCCACTGACTTGCTATAATTAGGACTTGGAATTTTTAACATATTTTGATATTGCATATTTTATTGTCCTCTTACTATAGCCATAAAATTGTGACCTTTAGAACCTAAAAAGTAAGGCTATGCTGATGGTTTTTGACTGCTTCCTCCTTGTTCCCCAAATTCTCTTCATTCCCCCATTATGTCTCATCCATTTCCACTAGTGAGTTAAGTACATATCTGCCTCCTCAACTTGTCTATGAGCTAGTAAGAGCAGGGATCATGCACTTCTCACTTTCATGTCTTTAGTACCTAGAACCTGGTGGATGCATAGTGATGCATTATTTATGGAGTTATGGGGGATTGAGAGAAGGCAGAAAGAATGAAACTTGTAAGAGGTCAGACAAACCAGCACTGTAAAGTCAAAGAAGCCCTCAAGTGAGCAATCCATGTGAGCTCAAAGAGGCAGTCAGACAGACACTGGGTTCATATGGGAAGCTGTCTGGGGAGCTGTCTGGAGAATGCTGTTTGGGGAATGCTGTCTGAGGAATGCTGTCATATCACTGTATATGCATAGTCTCTTTTAAAAGCGTTGACTCCCAACATTATTCCACTGCTCTAGTTCCTGAGAGAGTAGATCTTGATGACAGCAAGGAGAAGTGGCACACCTGTGGGTATGTCCTCATGCCCATGATAATGATAGCAGTGATTGTTCTACGTCAGGCATCTGTTCTTTCATAACAACCTTGTAAGATAGGTATTATTATTGTCTCTGTTAACAGATGAGGAAACTGTGATACAGAAGAGTAAGAAGATGACCAGATTATAGGAACTAAACTTGTCAAAGGAGGGATCCAACCAGGCAATGTGCACCAGAGCCCATGCCCTTACATGATATATTCTCTCATATTCTTTTTCTGAATTATTAGGTCATGAGGAAGAATGATGGAATTAGCATTGTTTACAACCAGTTTTCTGCATCAGTATTTTCAGCAAACACAGCTACTCTGGATTTCCCTGGTGGTATACTGGATAACACTATACATGCATATCACCAAATGGTCAATACTGAAATCAGATTGATTATATTCTTTGCAGCCAAAGATGGAGAAGCTCAATAGAGTCAGCAAAAACAAGACTGGAAGTTGACTGTGGCTCAGATCATGAAGTCCTTATTGCAAAATTCAGATTTAAATTGAAGAAAGTAGGGAAAAGTAACTAGACCATTCAGGTATGACCTAAAACAAATCCCTTATAATTATACAGTAGAAGTGACAAATAGATCTGATAGAGTGCCTAAAGAACTATGGACAGAGGTTTATGACACTGTACAGGAGGCAGGGGTCAAAACCATCCCCAAGAAAAAGAAATGAAAAAGGCAAAATTGTTGTCTGAGGAGGCCTTACAAATAGCTGAGAAAAGAAGAAAAGTGAAAGCAAAGGAGGAAATGAAAGATATAACCATTTGAATGCAGAGTTCCAGAGAATAGCAAGGAAAGATAAGAAAGCCTTCCTCAGTGATCAAAGCAAAGGAATAGAGGAAAACAATAGAAAAGGAAAGACTAGATATCTCCTCATGAAAATTAGGGATACCAAGGGAACGTTCCATGCAAAGATGGGCACAGTAAAGAACAGAAATGGTAGGGACCTAACAGAAGCAGAAGATATTAAGAAGAGGTGGCAAGAATACACAGAAGAACTGTACAAAAAAGATCTTCATGACTCAGATAACCATGAAGGAGTGATCACTCACCTAGAGCCAGACACCCTGGAATGCTAAGTTAACTCGGCCTTAGGAAGCATCACTATGAACAAAGCAGGTGGAGGTAATGGAATTCCAGCTGAGCTATTTCAAATCCTAAAAGATGATGCTGTGAAAGTGCTGCACTCAATATGCCAGCAAATTTGGAAAACTCAGCAATGTCCACAGGACTGGAAAAGGTGTTTTCATTCCAATCCCAAAGAAAGACAGTGCCAAAGAATGCTCAAACTACTGCACAGTTGCACTCACTCACACACTAGCAAAATAATGCTCAAAATTCTCCAAGTCAGGGTTCAACAGTACATGAACCATGAATTTCCAAGTGTTCAATCTGGATTTAGAAAAGGCAGAGTAACCAGAGGTCATATTGCCAAATCCACTGGATTATGGAAAAAACAAGAGAGCTCCAGAAAAACATCTGCCTCTGCTTTACTGACTATGCCAAAGCCTTTGACTGTGTGGATCACAACAAACTGTGGGAAATTCTTAAAACGATAGAAATACTGACCACCTTACCTGCATCCTGACAAATCTATATGCAGGTCAAGAAGCAACAGTTAGAACTGGACATGAAACAACTGAACTTGGTTCCAAATTGGGAAAGGAGTATGTCAAGACTGTATACTGTCACCCTGCTTATTTAACTTATATGCAGAGTACATCATATGAAATGCTGGCTGGATGAAATACAAGCTGGAGTCAAGATTGTCAGGATGAATATCAACAACATCAGATATGCAGATGACACCACTCTTATGGCAGAAAGTGAAGAAGAACTAAAGAGGCTGTTGATGAAAGTGAGAGAGGAGAGTGAAAAAGTTGGCTTAAAACTCAACATTCAAAAAGCTAAGATCACTTCATGGCAAATAAATGGAGAAACAAAGGAAACAGTGATAGACTTTGTTTTTTTGGGCTACAAAATCACTGCGGATGGTGTCTACAACCATGAAATTAAAAGATACTTGCTCCTTGGATGAAAAGGTATGACAAACTCGGAGGGCATATTAAAAAGCAGAGACATTACTTTGCCGACAAAGGTCTATATAGGCAAAGCAACTCTTTTTCCAGTAGTCATGTATGGATGTGAGAGTTGGACACTAAAGGAAGCTGAGTGCCAAAGAATTGAAGCTTTTGAACTGTGGTGTTGGGGAATACTCTTGAGAATCCCTTGGACTGCAAGGAGAGCCAACCAGTCAATCCTAAAGGAAATCAATCCTGAATATTCATTGGAAGGACTGATGCTGAAGCTGAAACTCCAATACTCTGGCCACCTGATGCAAAGAACTGACTCATTGGAAAAGACCTTGATGCTGGGAAAGATTGAAGGCAGGAGGAGAAGGAGATGACAGAAGATGAGATGGTTGGATGTTATCACTGACTTGATGGATACGAGTTTGAGCAAACTCTATGAGTTAGTGATGGACAGGGAAGACTGGCATGCTGCAGAACACGGGGTCCCAAAGAGTCAGACATGGCTGAGTGACTGAATTGAACTGAACTGACAGTAGATAGGAATCTCTCTGCTAAGGCTGTGGACATGGGTTCAACCCTGGTCTGGAAAGATTCCACATGCATGCTGTGACTCTGAAACCATTGCTCCTAGAGCCTGTGTTCCACAACAAGAGATGTCACCATAATGAGAAGCCCATGCACTGCAAGGAAGTATAGCTCCAACCTGCCACCACTAGAGAAAGCCTGTGTGCAGCAACAAAGACCCAGCACAACCAAAAAAAAAAAAAGACAATGTAAAGTAAAACCACAGCTACTATGCAGTGCTCTGCTAGACTTCAACAGTTAAAAGATGTGCTTTATACAGGGACTTTCCAGGTGAATCATTGGTAAAGAATCTGCCTGCCAATTTGGGAGATGCACGTTCAATCCCTAGGTTGGGAAGATCCCCTGGAATTGGAAATGGCAACCCACTCCAGTATTCTTGCCTGGAAAATTCCATGGACAGGGGAACCTGGCAGGTTATAGTCCATGGAGTCACAGAGTCAGACAGAACTAAGCATGCATATAGAGCTCTACTCTAAGAAATTTGAATTTAGCCAGACAAATATGACATAGAGTTAAGAACTGAATAATGATACAAAACATATGCTAAAAACAACTAAAGGTTGCACAGCTATTTTCAAAATTTATTATTACATAGGATACTTGGGTAAAATGGTCATATAATCTAGCTATATTACAGGTAAAGAAACCGAAGTACACAGTGGTTAACCAATTTGCTCAAGTCCTCAATCACTTATTTATCCATTCATCTATCCATCCATCCAATATTTATGAAATGGTGTAACAGAACTTTGAAAACATCCTGTGATGTTAAGTGTAAGGATGGTGGAGTCAGGGAAATTTTCTCAGCTGCATGTGGTAGAGAAGAGGAAGTGACATCTGAAGTAGGGAAGTAAGGTGAGCTGAGACCCGAATCTCATTGATTTCACAGGAATCTGTCATCTCAGGCCAGTGGGCTTTCAATCACAGCCTAGATGCTACTCATTTGTTTGGAAACTGGCACTTCTTTGGCTCTTTAACCCAAAAAATGTACTATAGGAAAAAAAACTGTTGTAGCAGATTGAATTCTTCAAGGTGGTCACAATGGGCTCTCTCATCCTGCATGCTCTTTATGTGATGAGTGGGTTGACAGGGTAAGAGGTGGTTGGCTCCCCAAATGTTTTTATGTGATAAGTCTGAACATAGCAACAATTCCCTTAACAGACAGGATCATTTTGTGAAAAGGATCATTAACGTGAAAAGATTTGGCTCCTGTTTTTAGGCATTTGCTTCTCTTTGGCCTTTATGACATCTCTACTTTTACCTGTGTAGTCACAGATGCAGGCGTTGCCAACTTTGCTTTTATTATTCAACAAATACTTAATCCACTGTGTGTCAGGTCCTGTTCTACCACGGGTGTTCCAACCATGAACAAAACCAGCCTCTCTGCCCTACTAGAGCTTATACAACAATGGGGAAGAACAATAAGCAAATAATACAAGATGCACAAATACTTAAAACAATGTTAGATAGTATAGATCTTCCAAAGGAAAAATAAAGCAGAATAAGGATGTAAAATGTGACAGGGATTCAATTACATATGACTATCCCAAATGGCCTTTCTGAGGAGATGACATTTGAGTTGAGAATTGAACTGAGTAATGAGCAGGCCATGAAAATATCTAGTCGAATGGTATTTCAGAAAAAGAGAAGTGCAAGGACCCTAAAAGTATTGCAGGCATTTTCATCCTCTTTTTGGGACTATGCTTTAAATGCTCCAGGGATGGGATCTGGGCTCAGAAGGTCTATGAAAGTGAAAGTGAAGTCGCCAGTCATGTCCGACTCTTTGCAACCCCATGGGCTGTAGCTCACCAGGCTCCTCCACCCATGGAATAGGCAAGAGTACTGGAGTGGGTTGCCATTTCCTTCTCCAGGGGATCTTCCCGATCCGGGGATCAAACCCAGGTGTTCTGCACTGCGGGCAGACGCTTTACCATCTGAGCCACCAGGGAATCCCTTCAGAAGGTCTGTAGCTGTTACCATTTACCAGCTGAGACCTCTTCAGCCTCCAAATGTAGGTACAGAACTGCCTACTCTGCAACAGAGATGGAAAACTGGGTACTGGGGCCTGGGAATTTTTATCATTTCACACACATACACATTAGGACCATGTCTCTCAAGTGGAGGTCTTTGGAACACAGGAGCCAGTTTTTGTCTAAATAGGCTGCTTAATTTCCCATCTCTGCTGAAGGCTCAGACTCAGGAGTCTCTAGAATCCTATTTTCAGCAATATTACCTTTCGCTTGGAAGTGCACGGCTTTATTTGTATAGATTACTGGCTGTAGCAGCAGATAGTCTCTCTTGCCTTTAATTATCTGTTTGCTGCCTGCACTTGCTGAGATGTCTAGTGGGAGACGGTTTAGGCATTCTGAAACCAGAGCAGGCTCTCTGAGGTCAAACTCATTCACCTCTTCACGGCCATATGGCTTCAGCCAAATGATGCCTTTCTGGGTCTCAGCTTACTCACCTGTAAAATGGCTACAGTTTCTTCTTGATGGTAAATCCCTCTTACTTCCATTCAGCTAACCCTGAATAACTCCTGGATGTGGGTAGTGTCAAAATACCTTAATTCACCAGGGACATAGGGTAAGATATGCAGGCACACTCTGAGCATTCTCCCTTAATGGAGGCACTCGGCTGGCAGACACACCAATTCTGATGATTGCTTACTCAGTTTTCTTCTTGTCAGACACTATTACTAGCTCTTGAGGGAGTTGTCAATCCTGTTACTGGATACAGAGGTTGGGAGAAGATACAGAGGATCCAAACTACAAAAAAAAAAGGCTCTCAAAACTCTGCCTACTAAATGATATGGTGAATCCAAAAGCACTGGAAACTTAGATAGCTTGCTTGGAAGGTATTGTCTGATTGAGGTGTGGGGGGTGTGTAGTGAGAGTCTCAGTTAATATTGTAGAGCTTCTGGGAAGAACTATGCGTTTCCAGGGAACAGCAAATAACAATCAGGGCCCACAGACCTGCTTAACATTTTACAATTATCCTTTCTAAAAACCTTTGAGAATCAATAAGGCTTCAGTGATAACTAGCAAAACCTGTTTTCACTGAACACAGAAATGTCTCTAATGAAAAAAACTGTCCTTTAAAATAAATGACCTTGGACATTAGTACTGCCTGGCAAGCAAGCACCTGTGCCATTATCTGCATAAAATGTTGTGTGTTCATACCTGATGAGTCCACTTGTGTGTCATCTTTATTAAATCACATGAGGACACAACTGAATGCCCTGAGTAGTCTCACCCCCAGTCTAGCGACCTTACTAAATCAGTGGTTCAGATCATGGTGTTCTTGGTGGAAAAAATGTTACTCACATCAGGAATCATTATCTTACTCTGTATTTTCTCCTCAATTCAGTTCAGTTCAGTTGCTCCGTCGTGTCTGACTCTTTGTGATCCCATAGAGTGCAGAACAGCAGGCTTCCCTGTCCATCACCAACTCCTGGAGCTTGCTCAAACCCATGTCCATTGAGTTAGTGATGCCATCCAACCATCTCATCCTCTGTCGTTCCTTTCTTCTCCCTTCTTCAGTCTTTACCAGCAGCAGGGTCTTTTCCAGTGGGTAAGTGTCTCCTCTTGCATGTGCCTATATTGCTGCTGTGGCATCTGTCTCCCATGCAGACAGGTAACCATCGAAGGAGTCACCTCCGTGCTGATGAAACCCCTTGCTAACCACTCAGGGCACATTACAGAAGAGGAGAGCATGTGAGATTATAAGAGCTGGTCACGATGGGGTGGAATGTTTGGAGAGGTCATCAAGAGGATGTGATGGCCAGGTGACCCACAGTGGAGGGACCCAGACAGTCGGAGGCTCCTCTCCTCTCCCCTGTCCTTGGATGTACATTCTGCCCATCGTTCCAACTATGGAAGCCATTTTCAAGGGCACTGCCTCGGGAGAGCAATGTGTTGTGGAGATGTATTTAAGCACTGAAGCCAGTTAAGGATTCAGGTAAGGGTGACTGAACCTAATTAAGGCCTCTGTAAACTTTTAAGATTCTGATGGTAGGTTTGGGAGTCTGCTCATCTTGCAGCTGTCCAAGATATGCCTTGAATATAAGTTCCCTTCTTATTAAACTTGCCACTACAAAAGCAAAAGCAAACAACCAACCAACCAAACAAAAGAACCCAAAACTTTGTGAAGAAGGCAGAACGGAGTTTTTTTTATTTGTTCATTCATCCATTTAGCTGTCATTTATCAAACACCTACCTATGGGGTCGCAAGACTCAGACATGACTGAGTGACTAACACTTTCACTTTATCATGTCTAAAGCGGGAATAGGCTTTTTCTTTCATATAAATTGCTTCATTTCATTCTCAAGACACCTTGAAAAGAGTTCTCAGAGTTTCCCTTTTCCACATGAGAAGCCTCAGGAAGATAAAGTACTATCCCAGACTTGGAAGGATAGAAGCAGAGCTGATATTTAGCAGGTGCACACCACCGTAGTTATACTTTCTGTTAAAACATCAATATATTTCTAAATCTCTAGAAACAGTCACTGCCTGGAGCTTCTCAAGAATCCCCATTCAGTTCCTCTGGTCCCTTGCCTCCAAATCCTTCCTAGGGTTTAATAACTAACTGGCCTGTGCCTAGCACATCAGGAGGGTGCTCTCCCTGGCTCCAGCATGGCAGACAGTGTTGGTTCTAATAAGTTGGCACCTCTGCCCTACTGGTCAGTAAATATTTGAGTATCACCCTGAACTAGAGAGGGGAGAATTAAAGTTCAAAGAGATTAAGTGGAATGTCTAGAGTCCCAGGAAGACACAAACCCAAGTCTTCGACTCAAAGTTGTATTTTGTTTTACAATTCTATGCTATCTTTCAGTGAGTGGAAATGTTAGGTCTATTGATTTTGCATTTTTCCCTCAAAATTTTTACATGGCTTATTTCTCAACAAATAATTTAATATATGAGCTTGGTCACTCAGTCGAGTCTGGCTTTTTGCGACCCTTGGAATATAGCCTACCAAGCTCTGCTGCCCATGGGATTTTTCAGACAAGGATACTGTAGTGGGTCACCATTTCCTGCTCCAGGGGATCTTCCTGACCCAGGGATCAAACCTACATCTCTTGTGTCTCCTGCATTGCAGGCAGATTCTTTACTGGCTATATAAGCATATATTTATGATAATATAAATTATATATACTTAATCAACTTGATTGGTTTAAACTTTCTGTTTTTATCAGCAGAGACAAAAAGGGGCATATCCTCTGCAGACAGTTTGGTTATGATAGTCTTGGAAGCTGTGTGGTAGAAAACAGCACATTTCTTTATAAGGAATATGCTTATGTTTGCAAACATATTTCATTTGATCTTCATACCACATTGTGAGCTCACCCTCTGGCAGGAGGGTCCATGAAATTTCTGAATATTTGAGGTGGCATTGGAGCTGTAAGCAGAGCTTTTTCTGAATGTGAGTTCAGGATTGGAGGAAAGAGTTTAGTCTGGGCAAAGCCAATACCTAAAGATAGGATTTCAGAGTCACTGGATCTTAGAGATGAAAAAGCTTTAGAAATCTCCTAATTCATTCAGTTGAAATGTTTTAAGTAGCAACAATGAACTAGGCTCTGGGAGGCTCCAAGGATGCAGAACTAAAAATCAGTTTCTACTCATAATGAACTCAAAGGCTCACTGAGAAACAGACCAGTAGAAAGATGTACTGTAATGTAGCTGTTGGGGATTAAAAGAGAGAGCCGACTGTGGACTCAAGTGTATTGCCTAGCAGCCTAAGTACCTTCCAGGGTTGGAATGATACTCTTATTTTCCAGCTGAAAAGGCCCATGCTGGGTTGAACTTGGATAGGGGGTTATGCCAGAGAGTGTTTTAGATAATGGATCACAGTGTCCAGGTTGGCTGTGGAAGAATGTGAAACTGACAGTGGGGTAGAAGGTGGAGATTCCTTTGTCTGGATGTCAGGAGTAGAAGGGATAAATGTGGGTGTTCAGGAGTGCAATAGGAGGAAGAGGTCCAGGGAGTGATCCTGTTAGATAGCTGAGGTGTGGAGACTGAAGGGGCAGCAGCATGCCTGTGGAGGACCAGACTTCAGTCAAGGCATGACAGAGGAGCAGTGTTTCGAGAAGAAGCTGGGGATACTGTGGGATACAGAAGAAAAGATTAAGGGAGGGTTGGAGTATTAGGGTTGCAACTGGAATGAAGAAAGCACAGAGGATGAAGGTATGGGGGAATAAATGATGATGGACTGGCATTTGGAGCTGGATTCAAGGATGGGTAGGACACAGAGTTTGGCGTGTTTTTCAGATAAAGGACCCACTGAGGTTGTTTCAGTGCTGAGCAGGCTGAGGTCCCAGATGGAGTCAGGGACTGAGAGCTCATACTGGAAGATGTGCCTCCATTTCAGTTTCCAGTTAGGGCCTGGGAGAGAGCACCACTTCATACAGATCCGAGTCCAACCTTTGCAAAAGATAGAATTGCCCTGTTTCCAGACTCCTCAGCCTGATTTGGAGTACTCATGTTTCTGAGAGACATCTGCTGAGGCCTCAGTAGACTCTGCTCTAGAGGGGATTCTAGCCAGTGTGTGGACAGTCATTGGCAGTTCCCAGGATCTTGCCTTCATGTGGTAAGCATCATCAGCCATGAACCATCTGACATCAGAAATGTATCAAATTTTGATGAGTTCACCATTTTTTCCCTGTTGGTGAAAAGATATGGTTTTTGAGGAAGTTCAAGTCATATTCAGATACATTTTATTCCAGTTTACTTCCAAACTCTAAAAGTCGGAAAAATGACATCTCTGTTATTAAGAATCCATGCTTTGTAAGGAGGCATTCTGTTGACTTTAATCCATAGTCTTGGAGGCTTCACAGTTATTTCAGAACAAGACAAGAAGTCAGTTTCTCTCACTAAATGGTGAGCTCTTGAAGATTGATTCAGAAAGGATATTCAGTAAATGTTTGTAGAGTTAATAGCAAGTTTTTGATGGCTGCTGTTTCTTCACTAATAATACCTCTTTCCACAGGATCCCATTTTAATTCTGCTGTCTCTGATCCACATTGAAATCCTGGACATCTATCTAACATCTCTTCCCACCATACAGGCTTCTAAAAAATATCCCTTCCTCCAAAATCTGCCTTCTCTAGGCCATCCTAAAGATTATTATTTAGTAGCTACTCTAAAATATTATGCTGCCATTCCTTTGTGCAAAAACTATCACTGGAGATCTCTGTTCTTTAAATGACAATATCTAGAGTTCAGTATTAGTATCATTATCAGTTTAGTCACTCAGTTATGTCCGACTCTTTGTGACCCCATGAACCACAGCATGCCAGGCCTCCCTGTCCATTACCAACTCCTGGAGTCCACCCAAACCCATGTCCATCGAGTTGGTGATGTCATCTAGCCATCTCAGCCTCTGTCATCCCTTCTCCTCCTGCCCCCAATCCTTCCCAGCATCAGGGTCTTTTCCAATGAATCAGTTCTTTGTATCAGGTGGCCAAAGCACTGGAGTTTCAGCTTCAACATCAGTCCTTCCAATGAACACCCAGGACTGATCTTCTTTAGGATAGACTGGTTGGATCTTCTTGCAGTCCAAGGGACTCTCAAGAGTCTTTTCCAACACCATGGTTCAAAAGCTTCAATTCTTCAGTGCTCAGCTTTCTTCACTGTCCAACTCTCACATCCATACACGACTCCTGGAAAAACCATAGCCTTGATTAGACGGACCTTTCTTGGCAAAGTAATCTAGAGTCCAGAGCATAGCAATCAATGTCTTCCATGTTGCAAATGACATCTTCTCAGCCTAATTTTCCTTTATCATTTATAGGAATTTACCTTTCCAGCCAAATTGATCCTTTGACTGTCATTTGTTCAGGACTTATACTTTTTTTTTTTTACCTCTATTTCACTATTTATGGTCACCATGCTTGGAATAGAAACCTATTCCTTCTGCTTATTTTCTGCTTTCTGAAACTACTGCACGTTAATGAAATCTGGGGGCATTGACTGTATGTACACTATAAATGCAATCAGCCTTCACTTGAGGGAAATCCAGTGAGCAACCAACCAACATTTATTGTGCTTGTACTATGTGTTAGCCAATGCTTTAGGTACTCTTACACAGCAACAATAATGACAGTATGTGTTAGGGACTCTTCTAAATGTTTTACATATAACTGCTTATTTAATCCACTTAAGTAATTTAACTCAAATGATGTTGTTGTTGTTCAGTCACTAAGTCGTGTCTGACTCTGTGACCCCACGCTGTGACTGCAGCATGCCAGGATTCTCTGTCCTTCACTATCTCCCAGAGTTTGCTCACATTTGTGTCCACTGAGTCAGTGATGCTATCTAGCCATTTCATCCTCTATTTCCACTCTCTCCTTTTCTCCTTTTGCCTTCCATCTTTTCCAGCATCAGGGTCTTTTCCAATGAGCCGACTCTTTGCATCAAGTGGCCAAAGTATTGGAACTTCAGTTCAACGTCAGTCCTTTCAGTGAATATTCAGGGTTAATTTCCTTTAGGATTGACTGGTTTGAGCTCCTTGCTGTCCAAGGGACTCTCAAACATCTTCTCCAGCACCACAGTCAGAAACATGTAAATACATCCTACTCTCATGAGACTCACAGTCTTATTGGGAGAGACAGAAAGGTACAGGTAACCATAGTGTAGTTCGGTAACGGGTTAATCACAGGGTGCTATGGGACTGCATATGGTGTGCTATTGGCTGATATTGCTGTGTAATAGACTTTGCTGGTGGCTCAGTGGTAAAGAATTTGCCTGCCAATGCAGCAGATACAAGTTTCATCCTGGGTCGGGAAGATCCCTTGGAGAAGGAAATGGCAACCCACTCCAGTACTCTTGCCTGGGAAATCCCATGGACAGAGGAACCTGGAGGGCTACAGTCCATGGGGGCACAAAAGAGTTAAACATGACTTAGTGATTAAGTAGCAACAGTGACAACAAATTGCCACAGATGTAGTGGCTCAAAACAACACAAAGTTATTATCTCACAATTTTTGTAGGTCAGAAGTATGGGGTTGCTGTTTTCTTTGCTTGTGGTCTTATTGGGCTAAATCAAGGTGTTAGGCTATGTATCATCTGGGGCTCAGCATTCTCTTGCAAGATCACTGGTTATTGGCAGAATTCTGAAGTTCCCATTGTTTTGGTGGTTGTCAGTTACAATTCTGTTTAATCTTCTGGTGGCCTTCCCAAAATTCTTTCCAGGTGACCCCCTCCACCTTCAAGCCAATAATGGCACATCAAAACTCCTTCACACTTTAAGTGTCTTACTTCCTCTCCTACAACCAGTCAGAGAAAACTCTATTTTTGAAAAGCTCATGAGATTGGGTTAGGTCCATATCACCTCTCTTCTGACTAACTCAAAGTCAATGTATTAGTCACTCACTCATGTCTGACTATTTGTGACCCTCATGGACTGTAGCCTGCCAGGCTTCTCTGTCGATGGGATTTTTCAGGAAAGAAATACTAGAGTGGGTTGCCATTTCTTTCTCCAGGGGATCTTCCTGATCCAAGGATTGAACCCGCATCTCCTGTGTCTCCTGTATTGCAGGCAGATTCTTTACCCACTGAGCCATCTGGGAAGTAAATATATTAATAACTTTAATTAAATTGGCAATATCTCTTTTGCCATTCATGCAATGTAACATGATCATAGCAGTCATATCTTGTCATATTTATAGGGGAAGGGGTCATATATGGGAAAGTGTCATTGGGGATCATTTTGGAATTCTGCCTACGGATATATAAGATGAGCAATTCTCCTAATTTTAGGGTTGGAATGGGAGTAGGTAGAGCAAGAGAAAGCTTTTGAAAGAAAGTGATATCTAAGCAGAGAGCTAAACAATTTATAGGAATTAGGCAGGTGAATAAGAGTTGAAATGCAAATGAGGAGAAGTGTGTTGTTGCTCAGTTGCTAAGTCGTGTCTGACTCTTTGTGACCCCATGGACTGCAGCACACTATGCTTCTTTGTCCTTCGCTATATTAACCAGTATAGTGAGGGTGATATTTGATCTTAACCAATGTTCTTTTTGTTCCTGATATTTATTTTCTGCTCTAAAATATTTGTTTACTTTGTGTTTTGTTCCTGATATTTCCCTGTGTACTTAAACCTATCCATTTATTTCAGGTGGCAGCTAAGGCAACCTGAGCTTTCAGGGAGGGAATGGGTCAATACTCAGCTTTTGCATTCCACAGCAGACTCATAAACTTCATGGTAGAGCCAGTAGATAAAACATAAAAATTATTTCCATCTCAAAAATCAAAACCCTGAAGGACTCAGACACAGAATTCTGATTTGGAAGACTGAGAATCTGTGAAAGCTTGTTTTTCCAAGTGAAGAGAGAAACTCTTCCTTGGAGAAGAACAATAGTGTTAGAAACTGGTGCAGTTTTCTGATAAGGGGTAGTGTAGCCTGCACTGGTCTGAGCCTTGTCTGGGTGAGGACAATAGAATCATCATGTATATTGGAAGGTCGGGGAGCAGAAGTGGGGTGAGTCTTGCTTCCCTGTTTGGAGTCTCAGGAGTCATCAATTTTAGCAGAGTTCTCTTGTGTCAGGGCAAGAGGCATTAGTGAAGAGGTGGCTGTGGGGGATGTCTAGTCAAAGAGGCCTGACATACTTCACTCGGTTGTCTATCATCCCAGAGAGTGTGAGAATATGAACCAGCAGACCTGACCAGGTTTTGTGGCCAGAAAGACAAGATGCAGCCTAGGATGCTGAGTTTGTCTGTAGAACCAGAGAACACCTGGGAACTCAAGCCCCAGAAAAGATGTAGGTAGGGAAAGACTCTGATGTCAGGTTAGTGGGGAGATGGCTCTCTCAGCAGGTGCCAGAATAAATAAAGAGTGGGCAATGCCGAGGTGGTAAGATTTTCCTCACTCATACTTCAACCTAAGCATTACACAAGGCTGCTTGGAACTTAGATGCAATCTTAGGAAGAAGAAGAATCTGAAAATGCAGAAATGATCTGAGTAAGAAGAAACAAATGTGATTACAATCAAATTACTACCTCTAGTTAGACTGGGAACTTGAGCTAGAAATCACATTTAATTACAGAAAAGTAAAAGGAATTATAGTTCTAGATGTCTGAGATTGTGGCCTGGAGAGTTTGTATCCACTGCAAAATTCTAAAACAAGTGAAAGCACTGTGACTAAGGAAGTTGGAGGGTGAGGGCTTGAGCTGGATCTTAATGGATTTTCAGGACAGGTGAGAGTATAATGAGGGAGGATTAATATAGAGCATGAGGAAAGGGAGAGAGTGCTTCCCTGGTGGCTCAGATGGTAAAGAATCTGCCTTCAATATAGGCAACCCAGGTTCAATCCCTGGGTCAGGAAGATGTTTTGGAGAAGGAAATGGCAACCCACTCCAGTATTCTTACCTGAGAAATCCCATGGACAGGGCCTGGTGTGGGATCGCAAAGAGTCAGACATGACTGAAGTGATTAACATTAAAGGGAGAGAGGGAGGAATGGAGATGAAGAGGGGTGGGAACCGAGTTGTAGCATAAAATTTATTCTAGGGGATACATGATTGGACATGGAGGGTAGAGTCAGATTATGAAGAGTCTCAGTCGGTTGGGAAGAGCTGGTGCTGAAGAGCTTGTTAGAGAGGGGAAAGTAAAGCATCATTATTGCATGCTTTCTGAGGATATACCCAAGAAAATGCCTTGAGGGGAGAAGCTGCATGAGATGGATCTGAGAGAAGAGATAGCCTTTTTTTCCCTTTTAGTCTAAATGATTTCCCTCTCCAGTTTCCAACGGTTTCAGCTGCAATCTCCACAAACCGACAGCTGTTTGAAAAATTTATAAAACATTAAAAAGAAGTAATAGCCCAAGTCTTTTCACTTTTGGCAGGTTTATTCAAGGACATTTAGTTCTCATAATTAGTTTCCAGAAGGTATGAGCTATACCTGCAGTGTTTCAAAGAAACAGCTTAACTTTCTCCAGGCTTTTTGATAGGAAAATTCACTTAGCCCCTGTTGCAGCTTGCCACACACCCAGAGCTACACAGCCTGTTCTTTTGTAACATATGGGAAAAGAACAATGAAAACGCAAGCCCTCTGTGATGTCTGAAATTTATGTACTTTTATGCCCACATTTTCATGGAATTTCTGGTAACAAGACATCTGGAAGCCCACTATCAGCAGTCTGCTACCAGCAACTGGTTCTTATTCCTGAGGCAGGTCTGCATATCAGAGGCCCCCAGGGTTTTGTGAGGAATTAATTCTTTTTTTCTTAAGACCTTGCCATCGCTTGGAGTTACAGTCTAGGTTCTGGTTAATATTTCAGGTTGCTTGTTGTGAGGCAATAAAAACAGACACTGGCTAGCTTAAGCTAAAAACATAGAAAAATAATGAAAAGTTCTTGGGGTATTTCATGAGACTGAAGGAAGAGCAAAAAAAGTTGATAAATGAGGGCATCTCTGGGGATCCAACCTCTAGGACTTAGTGGATTTCTCCGGAGTTTGGAAATCAATGCAGTCCAGTCCTGAGGGCTGAGCTCTCTCCCATTCAGATTTCCAGGAGAGAATCTGATCAAATTAGTTAGATGTGGGGTTCTTCCTGTGCATCAAAGATCATTTCCAGAAGCAGGACTCTGTATGAGTCAAACAGGCATCACATGTTATGTCTACAACAATATCTCTGGAGTTATATAGATCTGGGTTAAACCCAGCTGTTCACCATTCATTCATTTATTCATTAGAAATATTTATTGAAAATCTGTTGCATCTAATATGTCTCTATTTCATATTTTTAAACATTCGAGAAATGCGGGTTTCTATTTTCTGAAGAAGGAGTATAAAGATAGTCTTTGGCATGTGTGAGTTTGACAGTCAAGTTTATCAATAAACTAAGAAAGGGTTTATAGAGAGCAACTTCTCTTCTATTAAGAAAATAAAGGTAAACTACAGAAGGGCACTGGTGGGGAACAAGTGTTTACGGCAATCAGTGGCTAGGTGAACTGTCAAGTTTGAGTCTATAAATATGAATTTGTACACATTTTCCAGAGAGTGAATACATGTCAAAAGCTTTAAAAATGTTTGTTTTTTAACTCAGAAATTTGACTTCTAAGCATTTATCCCATGGAGATAATTTGACAAGAGTAGAGATATTACACTGCAAAATGTTCAACATAGCAGGTTTAAAATTTGGAGATGATTTGAACATCAACAGGATGAGATTGGTTAAACAGATTATCATAATATATGTGTAACAGATGACCTAGCTAATAGTATCATGTTGTTAGAGCTTATTTATTGATATGATGGATGCCCTATAATGCAAAGAGTTTGAAGTACTGTATTATTCCATGCTTTTTGGTGAAAAAACAAGGAAAACCATACATACACAAAATGTCTAGAGATAATAGTACTTATCTATAATAGTGATATTATAGGGATTTACATTTTGACTTTAAATTGCTTATTTATATTTCAATTTTTCTACAGAAAATGTATTATTTTTATAATTTGAAAAAAATAAATTAAGTAATAAAAAATTGCTAGGAAATTGCTTGATTTTTACTCACTGAATGCCACCTACTTTGCTGTTTGTCAGAATCTTTGAGGGAAGCTGGAAAGCTGACATGTCTGTTTTTCTGCCTCTGCATAGCAGAACCAAGTTTTGCATAGTGTGTACTGGCCACTCGCAGAACATTATACTTGAGAAGTAACTTAGGAATTAGAGGCAGTGTTATGAGGAGGCTTGAAAGGATCTGGAGATGATTAAACAAATAATGTGGGGCAATGCTGGGATCAACAGGAGCCACTGGGGTCTTTTCTGTCTCTGTCTTGCAGTTACGCAGCCAGTAGAAGTCCATGATCTGTAATTTATGTCTCAGCTCTCTGCGTCCTTTCCATTGAGTGTATCGTAGAGTAGGTCATGCCTCTCCTTGGGCCACAAAAGCAGGATGGCTCTAGTCTGCTTCTTCCCCTGGGCTGTTCAATATTAAATAGTTTAAAATACAGAAAAAAATGCACTGCCTCAACCTGTCTATTAAATACTTTTCCTCTCCCTCTCCCATAAGATGGCAGAGTAGAAGGACGTGCACTCATCTTATCCTGTGAAAACACCAAGATCGTGACTAGCTGCTGAACAACCATTGACAGGAGAATGTTAGACCCCACCAAAAAAAGATACCCCAAGTCAAAGGGCAAAGGAGAAGCCCCAACAAGTTGGTAGGAGGGGCAAAATCATGTTTAGAATTAAACCTCAGACTTGCCAGAGATACTCGGGAGCACAAACAAAACTGTGCATATCAGGACCCAGAGAAAGGAACAGTGACCTCCACAGGAGATGGAGTCAGACCTGCCTTTGAGTGTTTGAGTGTCTCCTGCAGAGGCAGGGGTCAGCAGAGGCCTGCCATGGGGACAGGGGCTCTGGCTGCAGCAGTGTGTGGAGGCACAGTGTGTGGCGTAAGTCCTCTTGGGGAAGGTCACCATTAGCACCAAATGGTGACCACCAAACAGATGACACACCAATTAGAGAACAATTATACCAAAGAAGTTCTTACACTGTTGCAAAAGTTCTAGGTCCCACAACAGATTTCCCAACCTGGGGATCTGGCAAAAGGACTGAGAATTCTCAGGAAAACAGACTCTTGGAGGGCACAACAAAATCTTGTGTGCACCAGGGCCCAGGACAAAGGAGCAGTGACCCCACAATAGACTGAGCCAGACCTGCTCTGAGTGTCCCTGGCACAGGTGGGGGTCAATAACGATGTGTTGCGGGGTCGGGGCACTGACTACAACAGTCCTGGGAGCAGCAGCATGCAGACATAAATCCTTTTGAAGGAGGTCACCATTACCACCATAGTTTGGCCAGCTATAGGGAGGGAGCACAGTCCCACCCATCAGCAGAAAATTGGATTAAAGATTTACTGAGCATGACCCTGCCCACCAGAGTAGAGCAAGGCCCAGTTTTGCCCACAGTTAATTCTTCCCATCAGAAAACTTCCACAGGTCTCTTATCCGCATCCATCAGAGGGCAGACAGAATGAAAACTACAATCACAGAAAACTAACCAAACTGATCACATGGAACACAACCTTGTTTAACTCAATGAAACTATGAGCCATACCGTGTAGGGCCACCCAAGGCAGATGGTCATGATGGAGAGTTCTGCAAAACATGGTCCACTGGAGAAGAGAATGGCAAGCCACTTCAGCATTCTTCTCTTGAGAACCCCATGAACAGTATGAAAAGGCAAAAAGATATGACACTGAAAGATGAACTCCCCAGGTTGGTAGGTGCCCAATATGCTACTGGAGAAGAGTGGAGAAATGACTCCAGAAGGAATGAAGAGGCTGAGCCAAAGTGGAGACAATGCCCAGTTGTTGATGTGACTGGTGATGAAAGTAAAGTCTGATGCTGTAAAGAACAGTATTGCATAGGAACCTGGAATGTTAGGTCCATGAACCAAGATAAATTGGAAATGGTCAAACAAGATGGCAAGAGTGAACATTGACATTTTAGGAATCAGTGAACTAAAATGGACTGGAATGGGTGACTTTAATTCATATGACTATTATATCTACTACTGTGGGCAAGAATCCCTTAGAAGAAATAGTGTAGCCCTCATAGTGAAAAAAAGGGTCCGAAATGCAGTACTTGGGTGCAATCTCAGAAACAACAGAATGATCTCTGTTCATTTTCAAGGCAAACCACTCAGTATTACAGTAATCCAAGTCTATGCCCCAACCACTAAAAAGGTAAATTCATATTTTTGTTGTTGTTTACTTTGAAATAATAATAAAGTGCTCAAAGTCTCTTCCTTATATGGCTTTTAGCGCTCTAGGTCCATGTGTAGGCAGCTCAAATGCTCATGTAGTTTCAATCATCGCTTGGCAGGGCTCTCCTGAGTCACAGGTTCTATGGAGGAAGAGGCAGCTCTATGTTTGAGTGTCATTCTCCTGACCACTCAGCATCTCTGTTTTTTGGTTGACTCATCTGCAAAATGGAGGTCATAATATCTGTCTCAGTATGTTGGAGTTTAGGGATTGTGTGTGTAAAACAAAGGTCCCCAATCTTTTTGGCACCAGGGATGGGTTTCATGGAAGACAGTTTTTCCATGGACAAGGCTGGGGGGCGGTGGTTCAGGTGGTAGTGTTAGGGATGGGAAGTGATGGGGAGCAGCAGATGAAGTTTCACTTGTTTGCCAGCCACTCAGCTCCTGCTGTGCAACAGGTACAACTCTGGGGGTTAGGGACCCCGAACGCAAAGCACTGAGCATGTTTTCTGCTACATTAGCAAGCACTCAAATGTGGTAACAATATCAACATTAGGAGTATATGTTGTAACCGTAAAAATTCAACTCAAAGTGGCTTATATAACAAAGGAAACTTTCTGGCTGACATATATAAAAAGATCATGGGTGGGAGTAGGTTCAGATGAGATTTGATCCACCTTCTTCATAGATATGTGCAACAACAAGGAAGCTTTCTCTTCATCTTTCCTATCCCACTCACCTTTATAATCAACCCATTTTTTCCACTTTGATCTTCCAGGCTCTCCTTTTTTGACTGTACTAGCTCTAGATCTCAGGTCACTGGCTATCCTTCAGGGAAAAAGAAAAAAACCTCTGCTGGTATTTCTAATTGGAAAGAAAATTCCTTTGCTTGAAACTGTAACTTCAAGTTGTAGTTTCATATTTCACTGGTTCTGATTGAGTTTCATGCTCACACCAAACTTTGCAGCCAGAAAATGGGGTATGTTAACTGGCTAGGGTTAATCAAGTTCTAGCCTTAGAGTCAAAGTTAAGTTGATTCCTATCCAATCTACATAGCTGAGAATGGAGAAGTAGAAGTTGTATAAAGAAAATTTGACCATGTTTGATACAAGGTGTTAAGTTGCAAACAACAGATTTTTATCACTATGTTTTTAATTTGCTCTTCTCTGATAATTAATGATAGTGAGCAATTTTAATATGCTTATTAGCTTTTCCTCTCTTGTAAAGTGACTGCTCAATTCTTTTTTTTTTTTTGCTCATTAAAAAGTGTTGCCTTTTAAAAAAATTATTTGTAGTTTTTTTTTTTTTTTTTGCAAGTGACACATTTTGAAAATATCTTCTCCCATCTGTGGCTTGCCTTTTCATTCTTTTAAAGGAATTTTCTGATGAACATAAGTTCTGAATTTGAGTAAAGTCCAATTGATCAACGTTATTCCTTATGGTTAGTACTTTTACAGTCCTGTTTAAAAACTCTTTTCCAACACCAGCTATCCTCTGATGTTATATCTTTATTATTTTACTCTCCACATTTAGGGCTGCAATCCATCTGAAATTAAATTTAGTATGTGGACACCTTTGGACCTGGAATTTACTTTTTTGGAAATTTTTGATTACAAATTCAATATCTAATAGATATTCACATGTTTTATTTATTTTTTGGTCAGTTTTGGTTAGTTATGTTTTTCAGGGATGTGTTTATTTCACCTTAATTGTTGAATTTGTGGCAATAAAGTTTTAAATATTATTTCTTTATTATCCTTTTAATGTTTATAGGGCTTGGAAAGTTTTTTCTGTAAAGGGCCACATAGTAAATCTTTTAGGCTTTATGAGCCAGGCAGTCTCTTTCACAAGCACTCAGTTCTGCTATTGTGATGTGAAAGCAGCCATAGATAATACCTAAATGAATGAATATGGCTGTGTTCTAATAAAATAATTGGTAGGCACTAAAATATAAACTTCATGTAATTTTCATGTGTCATAAAATGTCCTTCTTTTGATTTTTTCTCAACCATTAAAAAATGTAAAAACCATTCTTAGCTTACAAGCCATAAAAAACCAGGTGGTGGCAGATTCAGCCCATGGACCATAGTATGCCAGCTGGTCTATGGCATCTACGTCTCTGGCCGCTTTTTCATTCCCAAACAGATAATTTGTATTTTCTCTTATTTTACCTTGGTCAATATTACTGGAGATTTTCACTTTGATTAATCTTTTTTAGAAGCAATTTTTGGTTTTGCTGGGTTTTTTTTTTGCTATAGTTTGCTTATTTTCTAATTCATTGATTTGTTATTTGTGTTATTTCATCTATTTATCTTTAATTTTAGGTTATTAATTTTAAAGCTCTCTCTTTTTCTAATAAAAGAATTTCAATCATTACATTCACTCCTCTAAGCATTACATCAGGTGCATCCCACAAATTCAGTTATGTTCTGCTTTTATGTTCACTCAGTTCACAGTATTTGAATATTTTCCTTATGATTTCTTCTTTGACTTCAGGGTTATTTACAGGTGCATTGCCTAATTTCCAAATATTTGATATTTTTCCTCTTTTGCTATTTGTTGTTCAGTCACTCAGTCATCTTTGACTCTTTGCAACCCCATGGGCTGCAGCGTGCCAGGCTTCCCTGTCCTTCACTATCTCCCAAAGTTTGCTCAAACTCATGTCCATTGAGTCGATGATTCCATCCAATCATCTCATCCTCTGTCCTCCTCTTCTCCTCCTGCCTTCAAGCTTCCCCAGCATCAGGGTCTTTTCCAATGAGTCAGCTCATCACATCAGATGACCCAAGTATTGGAGCTTCAGCTTCAGCATCTGTCCTTCTAATGAATATTCAGGATTGATTTCCTTTAGGATTGACTGGTTTGATCTTGCTCCCCAAGGGACTCTCAAGAGTTTTCTTCAGTACCACAGTTTGAAAGTATCAATTCTTTGACACTCAGCCTTCTTTATGGTCCAACTCTCACACACATATATGGCTATTGGGAAAGCCATAGCTTTGACTATTATGGACTTTTGTCAGCAAAGTGATGTCTCCACTTTTTAAATACACTACCTATAAATGCCATAGGTTTTCTTCCAAGAAGCAAACATCTTTTAATTTCATGGCTGCAATCACCATCCACAGTAATTTTGGAGCCCAAGAAAATAAACTTTGTCACTGTTACTGGTTTCTAATTGGTTTCTAATTTATTTCCCTTGTGTACAAAAAATATACTCTTTAAGAGTTCAATCTTTTGAAATTTTCTGAGACATTTTATGATAATTAAATGGTTTATCTTGGTAAACATTCTATATACAGTTGAAAATAATGCTTATTTTACATTTTGGGGTTAGATATCAGATTGATTTGGTAGATAATTTTGTTATAATATTCTATAAGTTTATTGAAATTTTACTCACTTGTTTTGTCAGTTGCTGAGGGAGTGCTATTAAAATCTCCAGATATGATTGTGGATTTGCTTACTTATTTATTTGGTTTTGTTAGTGTTTGCTTTATGTATTTTAAAGACCTCTTATTAGGTATATTTTTGTACCTTTCATCACTAACACATGTTTCTCATCACTTCTGGGTATACACTCAAAAGAGAGAAGGCTTTGAAGAAATCTTTGTTCACTCATATTCACAGCAACATTATTCACAATAGTCAAAACGTAGAAGCAACTATTGATGAGTGGATAATCAAAATAAGATATCTATGAACAATGGAATATTATGAAGACATTATGCTGAGTTAAATAAATCAGTCAAAAAAGAAAAAAACTATATGACTTCACATTTATGAGTTATGTAGAATAGTCAAATTCATAGAACCAGAAAGTCAAAAAGTGGTTGCCAGGGTCTGGGGGAAGAGGACTATGAGTAGTTTAATATGTACAGAGTTTCACTTGTGGAAAATGAAAAAGTTCTGGAGATGGATGGTGGTGATGATTACACAACACTGTACATACTTAATGCCATAGAATTATACACTTAAAATTGTAAAAATGTATATTTTATCACAGTAAAATAGAAAAATAAAAAGCATACAATAAAAATAGAAAAATATACAAAGAACAAAGAAAAACTGTTCCTTTTTAGCTCTGAAAGTGCTCTTTGTCTTGA
Source organism: Antilocapra americana (assembly GCA_007570785.1). Taxonomy (NCBI): domain Eukaryota; kingdom Metazoa; phylum Chordata; class Mammalia; order Artiodactyla; family Antilocapridae; genus Antilocapra; species Antilocapra americana. Next base: position 31,672,420 of record ML663009.1, on the reverse strand, counting down.
ACTCTACCTTCTCTGATATTATTTGCTTTAGCCATATCCTCTTTATTGTGCTTACTCTTTCATGCTATATCTTTCCCATTAATTTACTTTTAGTATGTCTCTGTCTTTATATTTATGGTGCAAATCTTTTAGATAGCATTTTAGTTCTATCTTAAAAAAAAAAAAACCCTCTATTCTGACAATCTTTTTCTTTACTATAGTATTTTCTCCATTACCTCTCTGTTTAATCAATTTTCTTTCTTTTTCTTTTCTAAATGTTTTCCTTCCTGTCTTCTTTGGAGTTAATATTTCTTCAGTTCAGTTCAGTTGCTAAATGGTGTTCTGCTCTTTGTGACCCCATGAACTGAAGCATGCCTGGCTTCCCTGAAGCATGCCAACTCCCGGAGATTGCTCAGACTAATGTCCATCAAGTCAGTGACGCCATCCAGCCATCTTATCCTCTGTCATCCACTTCTCCTCTTGCCTTCAATCCTTCCCAGCATTAGGGTCTTTTCCAATGAGTTAACTCTTTGCATCAGGTGACCAAAGTATTGGAGTTTCAGCTTCAACATCAGTCCTTCCAGTGAACACCCAGGACTGATCTCCTTTAGGATGGATTGGTTTCATCTCCTTGTAGTCCAAGGGACTCTCAAGAGTCTTCTCCAGCACCACAGTTCAAAATCATCAATTCTTCAGCGCTCAGCTTTCTTTATAGTCCATATAGTCAAACCATAGCTTTGACTAGATGGACCTTCAGACAACCCCAAACTGAGAGACGAAAAACCTGACCAGTCCTGTCCAGATCATGACACAGATGTGGAAAACAAACTTATGGATACCAAAAAGTAAATGGGACTAGGGATATATTAGGAGCTTGAGATTAACACATACACACTGTCATGTATATATAAAATAGGTAACCAACAATATCCTGCTGTGTAGCAGAGGGAACTATTTTCAATATTTTATAATAACATATAAAGGTAAAGAATCTGAAGAGTATATACATATATTATATATAAATATATAGACATGCGAGTCACTGTGTTGTACATCTGAAACTAATAAGACATTGTAAATCAATTATACATCAATAGTAATAATAAAAGAATGTCAAGGTCATGAAAAATACTGGAGTGGGTTGCCATTGCCTTCTTCAGGGGATCTTTCCAACCCAGGGATCGAACTCATGTCTCTATGTCTCCTGCATTGACAAGCAGGTTGTTTACCTCTAGTGTCACTACTGACTAGTGGTGTAAGTGTCTTTAAGTTTCATGATACACTCATTATCTGCAGTGATTTTGGAGCACAGGAAATTAAAGTCCATCACTAATTCCACTTTTTTTCTTTCTATTTGCCATGAAGTAAAGGGACTGGATGCCATGATCTTAGTTTCTTGAATGTTGAATGTCAAGCCAGCTTTTTCACTCTCCTTTTTCACCTTCATCAACAGGCTCTTTAGTTCCTCTTCACTTTCTTCCATTAGAGTGGTATCATCTGCACATCTGAGGATGTTGATATTTCTCCCTGCAATCTTTATTCCCTGGGTTGGAAAGATCCCCTGAAGAAGGAAATGGCAACCCACTCCAGTATTCTTGCTTGGAATATCGCATGGATATGAGGAGCGTGGCAGGCTACAGTCCATGGGATCCTATAGAGCTGAACATGAACTAAGCAACTTGGCACATGCATGCATTCCTTGGAATGATAGATGTCCTCTTCCAGTTCTGTGGCCACTGCTGAGTTTTCCAAATTTGTTGGCATATTGTTGCAGCACTTTAACAGCATCATCTTTTAAGATTTGAAATAGCTAGGCTGAAATTCCATCACCTCCACTAGCTTTGTTCACAGTAATGCTTCCTAAAGCCCACTTGACTTCACACTCCAGGATGTTTGGCTCTAGGTGAGTGATCACACCATCATGTTTGTATCATTAACACATTTTTTTGTACAGTTTTTCTGTGTATTCTTTCCAACTCTTCATAATCTCTTCTGCTTCTGTTAGTTCCTTGCCATTTCTGTCATTTATTGTGCCCATCTTTGCATGAAATGTTTCCTTGGTATCTACAATTTTCTTGAAGAGATCTCTAGTCTTTCCCATTCTATTGCTTTCCTCTATTTCTTTGCATTGTTCACTTAAGAAGGCTTTCTTATCTTTCCTTGTTGTTCTCTGGAACTCTGCATTCAGTTGAGCGTATTTTTCCCTTTCTCCTTTGCCTTTCAATTCTCTTCTTTCCTCACCTATCTGTAAGGTCTCTTCAGACAACAGCTTTGCCTTCTTGCATTTCTTTTCTTTGGGATGGTTCTGTTCACTGCCTCCTGTACAGTGTTACAAACCTCCTTCCATAGTTCTTCAAGCACTCTGTCTACAAGATCTAATCTCTTGCATCTATTCATCACCTCCACTGTATAATCAAAGGGGATTTGATTTAGGGTATATAGGTCATGCCTGAATGGATTGGAAAAGGTCAGTTTTCATTTCAGTACCAAAGAAAGGCAATGACAGAGAATGTTCAAATTACTGGGCAATTGCATTAATTTCACATGCTAGCCAAGATTAGTCTCAAAATCCTTCAAATTTGGCTTCAGCAGTATGTGCAGGGAGAACTTCCAGATGTACAAGCTGGATTTAGAAAAGGCAGAGGAACCAGAGATCAAATTACCAATATCTGCTGGGTCATATAAAAAGCAAGGGGATTCAAAAAAAAAAAAAAAAGAAACATCTACTTCATTGACTACACTAAAGCCTTTGATTGTGTGGATCACAAAAAACTGTGGAAAATTCTTAAAGATATGGGAATACCAGACCACATTACCTGTCTCCTGAGAAACTTGTATGCAGGTCAAGAAGCAACAGCTAGACCCAGACGTGAAACAATGACTGGTTCAAAATTGGGAAAAGAGTATGTCAAAGCTGCATATTGTCACCCTGCTTATTTAACTTATATGCAGAGTACATCATGCGAAATGCTGGGCTGGGTGACTCACAATTGGAATCAAGGTTGCAAGAAGAAATATCAACAACCTCAGATATATAGATTATACCACTTTAACGGTAGAAAGGGAAGAGGAACTAAAAAGCCCCTTGATGAAGGTGAAAGAGGAGAGTGAAAATGCTGACTTAAAACTCAGCATTCAAACAACTAAGATCCTGGCATCCAGTCCCATCACTTCATGGCAAAAGGATAAGGAAAAATGGAAGTAATAGCAGATTTCTTTTTTCCTGGGCTCCAAAATCACTGCAGATGGTGAATGCCATGAAACTAAAAGATGCTTGCTCCTTGGAAGGAAAGCTATCACAAAACTAGACAGCATATTAAAAAGCAGAGACATTGTTTTGCCAAAAAATTTGTATAGGCAAAGCTATAGTTTTTCTAGTAGTCATGTATGGGTGTGAGAGTTGGACCATAGAAAAGGCTGAGAACCAAAGAATTGATGGTTTTGAACTGTGATGTTGGAGATGATTCTTGAGAGTCCCTTGGACTTCAAGGAGATCAAACTAGTCAATCCTACAGGAAATCAACCTTGACTGTTCATTGGAAGGACTGATGCTAAAGCTGAAGCTCAATACTTTGACCCACCTGATTGGAAGAGCAGACTCTTTGGAAAAGAATCTGATACTGGGAAAGATTGAAGGCAAAAGGAGAAGGGGGTGGTAGGGGATGAGAGCTAGATACCATCACTGATTCAGTTGACACTCTCTTCCTGGAGATAGTGGAGGACGGAGGAGCCTGGCATGCTGCAGTCCTTGAGCCACAAAAAGTCAGACATGATTTAGCAACTGAACAACAACAAATCCTATGAAGACAGGAATGAATCATAAGGAAACTCTGAAAAACTCTAAGGCAATTAGATTGTTGCTCAGTGTTGTTTAAATAGAGAAAATTTTGATACATTCATTAGATGTGGGTAATGAGTGAATCTAACTGATGCTGGCTTGATCACTTCTATTTTCAGTATCCTTTTGAGACCTTCTGGGTGACATATCATTAAATGTGAAATCTCAAAGGACAAAGATATATTCTTCCTGAGCTTGCTTCAAAAGGTACCTTTTAAGTATATTTTAATTATAAGAATACTAAACAGCATGAATAGTAACTTACTCCTAAGGACAGGTAGTGGCAAATTATTGCTAATAAGCTGCCTGCTTTTGTTGCTGTTGGCTCACTCTCATACATCTGTTCTATGCTCTCTATGGTGCACAAGCAGGTTGTATTATACTGAATTAAATTCATTAAACATTTATTAAGAACTTATTGTGCACCAGACATATAGTCCATGGATACAAAAAAGATCTGGAAAACTGACTGCAAAAAGAAATAGTGCTGGTTTTATTCAAAATTTCTGTTACCACAAAATCAAGGGATTTTGATAATTCACATACTCAGATAACAGAGGAAAATGTAGATTTCTGATTATTACTTGTAGCTAGTTGAAGCAAATTATTATCTTAAAACTGCTACCAGCATTTTTCTTTAAGAAAGAAACTCTTTAGAGAAATACCTTGATAAGCTGAACAAAAGGCGAGACACTGAAGTGGTAGTTTAGTAGAAGGTAAATCATCACAAGAAGTAAAAAGTTATCATTAGATATGAAGAGAATGTTGGAATGAGGACGCTCATAAGGTGGAAGCAATATGATAGATAGAGTGCCCCAAGATGTTTTATAACAGGAATGTGTAACATTCAGTTTTAAGTTTTTGTGTTGTGGTGAAGTTAACTGTCTTTAAGTACCTCTCACAAACCCTCAATGAACTCCATTACATATACACACACACAAAGGCTGTATGTGTGTGTGTGTGTGTGTGTGTGTGTGTGTGTGTGTGTAGAGAGACAGAGACAGAGAGAGAGAGAGAGAGAGACAATGATGATTGAAATGTTGATTGAGAAGATTCTTGGTAGCTGGAGATAGCCAGGCACCCTCCACAAGGATAAGATCCACATAGGAATGGAATAGTTAACCCTTCTACCATTTTGATCTGGGAGTAAGGCTCATTTGAGAATTCCCATGGATATTTTCCTCCTACTGTTGAATACTCCACTGTTGAAGATTCACATTTTTGGGTGATGTGTGACCCTTCAGTTTTTGACACTAGGGCACTATTTGTTGAACCTGGCCTTTTACTGTCTCCTCAGTGTTATTTGCTGTTTCAAATCTCCTTGGGGATGAGGTTGTCAGATAAAATATAGGATGCTGTTTAGAGCTGAAGTTCAGATAAACAAAGAATAATTTTTTACTGTAAATATGTCCCATGCAATATTTGGTATATTCTTGCACTGTGCTGTGCTTAGTTGCTCAGCTGAGTCCAAGTCTTTGTGACCCCATGGACTGTAGCCCATCAGGCACCTCTGTCCTTGGGAGTTCTCCAGGCAAATATACTGGAGTGGGTTGCCATGCCCTCCTCTAGGTTATCTTCCCAACCCAGCAGGCAGGTTCTTTACCATCTGAGCCACCAGGGAATCCCATATACTTGCACTAAGTTTGTGTAAAATCTTAGTTTAACTGGGCATCCTATGTTTTTATTTGCTACTTAGAGAGAAAAGTAACTTGGGACTGAGATGCTAAAATTCACTTTACAGGACATCTGCAAGATACATGGAAATATAAGCCTGTCTCATGCTGGGAAGAGAGCATGAAGCCATTGCAGTATATCACCCTGGCAAGAATTAAACTCCTTTTCCAGCACTTTTCTTTTCAAAACACATGCCAAAGTAATTTTCTAGATTGAAGTAATGAATTCCAGATCTTTTAATACCATGTACTGTAATTAGCTGGATAATAACCTGTAATTATTCAGGGAAAGTGAGCCCATGTATAAATTATCAGAGTTGCAAACTATGCTCTTTCAGTGGAGGAACTTTTGGCCTTTTCTAATCAGCTGTGGCATTCAGAACCCTCTGGTGAGGATTTGGCTTTTTGGGCTGGGCTGTCAGTCTCCCATTTCAGCCATCCTCGTAGACCTCTCTCACTTTCTTTAGAGAGATTGGGCAGAGATGCTGGATGTGCTGGGTCAGTGGATGGCGCAGAGTCAGACTAGATACAGAGAAAGCTGTAAGCTCTTTGAAGCGGAAGGCCAGAGAGGCATTTCCACAGTACTTAGGGGTGCAGATACCCATGGATAAATAGTCTGAACACCGGGAGCCAGTCAGGTGAAAAGTGGGGGATCTTGTATATGACATGTTCTTTGGCACAAATCACCTCCCGTGGATATCACCAATGGGACACACTTTCTCCACGAAGTACCTCCATCCAAGTACAGTGCTTCTCAGAACTGTGAAATTAGTAAAAGTTTGTCATTAGAATTCGTTAGCATTTTCCCTCCCTCAGGACCTTTTCATTCCTATGATTCCCTCTGTCTGCTTAATCACTATCAGCTCACTTATCACTCTTTAAAGAACTTGAAATTTGGAAAAGGAAATCTGGTGAGGACCCTTTTTGAACCTTTATCCAAGAAGCAAGTCTCTAATAGTGAAACTTCAAACACTGCAGAGACTTTTGGAATATATTCTAGGAAGTAGAAACTTTCTGATGGTCTTTGATCACATGAAAAACTGATATAAGGCAAGCCATGTCCTGATCTTGGTGAGTGTTGGATATCTTGAAAGAAATATGAGGGGGCCCAGTGTAGTGACAAATTATCCCAGCACTTAAGCCCCAGAGCAGCCATCAAGGTGGATTCTTAGTCCTCTAACTAACAGGTCAAACATCCAGGAATCTGAGAGTCTTTCAAATCTTGGAGTCTAACAGATTTTTGTATGTTTGATGTAAAGGGATTCTGATAGTCTATTTTATGCATTAAATGTTAGAGGGGAAATACTTTCGATAATGCTTATGTTTATTGAATACCAAGAATGTTCTGGGTAACTTACATTTCTTTTCATTCCTACAGTATTATCAGAATATCACTGGACTCATTTTATATTTGCAAAGTGAGGCTCACTGAGGTTAGTGATTTGCCTCAAATCAGTGATTGACTCAGTCAGAATTTGAACCCAGGTTTGTCTACATCCACTTTGTGTACATTCTTTTGTTAAGGGTGGCAATGCAATGGAGTGGCACTTGAGAAAAATCTGCCATTGTTTAAGTTTTAGAGCTTGAAGGGATCTTAGAGATTGTCTAGTACAAAATTCTTACATTTTGGAAGTTAAGAATCAGGACCAGGGCTTCTAAGTGAGTTGTATAACATCCTTCAATTGAGTAGAGGCAAAGTTGAAATTAGAACCCATGTTTTCTATCAGCACTACTTCTATTTAACCATCTCATGACTCTGTACCCATGTTTCAGTCACAAGATAGATTTTGGTCAAGATTCAGCTACCTGTGTATCCTATAAGGAGTGTTCCCATCAGTGTGCCTGTTTTTGAGATCTTTCAAGGTGTCCGGAATCAGGTATGCCTTTTTTTCTCTTTTTATCTCTCTACTCCATACCAGGAATGATGAGGAACTTGATGATGATGATATATTTAGAAACCTTTGATTGAAGACAGAGAAATGAATCTTCCAGGCAATAGATATATAACCAGAGATTAAAATATAAACAATAAAAAAGAATCTTCTCTTTCCTCTATATATCAGTGCCTAAAAGTTGAAGGGTCAGTTGTTTAGGCAGAAATACAAACCAATTTTGAAGGCCCCATAGCTGATAGTTACTGGTAATTTTTCTTGCTTGTAACTTGATTTCCTTCAAGCTCTGGGTTCTGGTGATATTTTTCATGAATATCATTTTAGCCACACCACACAACTGTTAGAATAAACAGAGAACAGTTTTATTTCTGCTTTTAAGGCTCTGTCAGTACTGTTACTCAGAACTCAGTCAAAACTTAGTCCAACATTTAAAAACTCTAGCAGGAATGCTGAAATAGGAAGTGTTCTAATTGATTCACATAAATATTTAGTTACTGACTTCCTGCTAAAGTTTGTGCGCTGATTGGGAGATAAGGGAAATGTAAAGTACAGTTCTTTTCTGCAATGTATTTATAATCAGCAAACATGTCCGAAAATCTACAAAATAAAATGAAACCAAATAAATGACAGATGAGCTGCGTACTTGGTAAGATCAGAGTAAAAAGGTCACTTTGAGCTGATATGGGCAGCAGAGGCTTCATGAACTAGGTAGAACACAAGCTGGATCTGAAGTTCATTTAGAATATTAGGATGATCATCATCAATGTGTTTGCCACACTCTGAAGAAAAAGTGTGTGGTTCAAAATGGCCTTGATGAGTTAGAGAAAAGTCTAGAGACCGAAAAAGCCAAGTCCTAGAAGGGAGTGCTGGACTGCCCTCATGGTCCAGGGATTAAGAATCTATCTGCCAGTGCAGACCCCACATGGCACAGGGCAACTAAACCTGTGTACCACAGTTAATGAAGCCCAGTGGAAGCCCACGCTCTAGAGCCCATGTTCCACAAAAGAAGCCACGGCAATGAGAAACCCGCACACCACAACTAAGAGTGGACCCTGCTCGCTGCAGTTAGAGGAAGTCTATTTGTAGCAGCAAAGACAGAGCACAGCCAACAATAAGTTTAATAAAATTTTAAAAATTTAGAAAGTAAGGTGGTACCTATTTCTTTACACAGGGTAGATATATTGGGAGGGATTGATTCATTTAAGCTTATGGTGGTGAGCAGAAGCAGATACATCCTGATGTGGGTATTGAGAGAAGCAGGTGCTTTTGGGGTTCTGCACATATCTAAGTCTGTTGTTTACATTCTAGGCAATGGATTATTGAAAGACTGAACTTCTAGAGACTGAGAAAGGTGGGAAGAGAGTGGTTGGTGCTTTTAGATAAAGAAAAGGCATGGGATCATAGTGAGTGAAGGTTAGCTGACAGTGAGTCAGTAATGTGGCATCATGTTATTACTACTATTGGTATTGTTACTATTATTATTGTTTTAAGAGCAAGCCTAACTTTGAATTTAAGAGCAAGCCTAACCAAGGCCTTGAATCCTTGGTGACTTAGATGGTAAAGAAAGTGCCTGCAATGCAGGAGACTTCAGTTTGATTCCAGAGTCAGGAAGAGCTCCTAGAGAAGGAAATGGCAACCCACTCCTGTATCCTTGCCTGGAGAATCCCATGGACAGAGGAGCCTGGCAGGCTACAGTCCATGGGCTAGCAAAGAGTCAGACACAACTGAGCTACTAACGCTTTCACTTACATTTTTCAAAGACAAGTCTCACTGAGTAAGCAAGTGGTCACATTATATGAAGGTAAATTATTTTTATTTAAATTAAAAAAATTTTTTTCCTTTACATTATCGTGTTCATTTTTCATACACTGACATGAATCCACCATGGGTGTACGTGTGTTCCCCTTCCAGAAATCCCCTGCCACGTCCCTTCCGATTCCATCTCTCTGGGTCATTCCGGTGCACCAGCCCTGAGCACCCTGTATAAGGCATCAAACCTGGGCTGGCGATTCATTTCACATAGGATAATTTACATGCTTCAGTGCTGTTCTCCAGTATCATCCCACCCTCGCCCTCTCCCACAGAGTCCAAAAGACTGTTCTATACATCTGTGTCTTTTTTGCTGTCTCGCATACAGGGTTATCATTATCATCTTTCTAAATTCCATATATATGCATTAGTATACTGTATTGTTGTTTTTCCTTTTGGCTTACTTCACTCTGTATAATAGGCTCCAGTTTCCAGAATTTTTCTTTATCCTATGGATTAAGACCACACAAAGAAAAGAAACAAAAAGATCTACACCTTTCTATCCCAGTCTTTATCTCACTTCCCTTCTGCTTTCAGCACCCCCCCCTGCCCCCGTTATCCATTCCTTCTCTAAAAAATAATTTAAAAAATAGAGACCTTTGAGATGCCCTCTATTAAAAGAACCATAGTCATTCTCCTTGCTTTATTCTGTTGTCATTTCAAGCTGTCACTTTCCCCCCTGAATTTGGCCAGCACAATACCCTCCATATTAGTTCTTTGCTGACTTCCTGAGAGCTGGTCTGTTCTCACAGTAACTGCTATACTTATGCATAAAGTTAAAGTTGGAACCTTTTGTCTATGCAGACAGAGGAATTCACAGAACAATTACTGTGGGAAGTGACTGTTCACAATTTGCTGGGAAACAGCTTTGCTGACTTGTGTGCACTGCAAAATAATTTAGCTCTGAAGAACAGGGACTAATAACCACGTTCTTTCTTGAGGACCCCTGTAATAAGTGAAAGCACATCACAGCAGCTGATTATGTGAGTTCAGAAAATGCTACTCCTAGGGGCAGTTTTTAATCATTGAGAAGCTGATGTATAAGCCTTGCCAATGTGCTGTTTTCCACTCTTTTCTTTTTTACAAAGCTCATACAGAGCTCACCCATCCCTTTACCTGTGCAGCTGAGGGTTTGGGAGGGATCCTGTCAGACATTCAGCCCGCTTCCCTCCCACTTTTATGGCTAATGCATTTTACGTGCAGGCTCATGCCTTTGAGCTAATTCATAATAAAGGATGAAAATTAGTCACTAGAAGGCTGAAAAAAGAATTTTTCCAGAATAAAGTTTTTTCCTGTGGTAAATAACAACACTTTTTATGAATTACACTTAAATTTTAAAAATAATAAAATATTTTGATTTTTGAAAAAATCTGTTACCTTTATCCAGAGAGTTGATGCCCTTTAGATGGGGAACTAAGGTACATCACTTAGAAGGCCAGCTTTGTCTCTAAAGACCTCTCTGTGACCTCAAGTAAGTCTTCCTAATGACGAGTAGGGGTTAGTTTCCTCATCTGTATGTAGCTGCTATGGTGGCCCTTGGCTCAGCTTAAGCATAGATTGGGTGTCCTAGCAGCCCAAGGTCATCTTCCACTGAGCATATTCTCATGAAATAAAAGTCACAAGAGCTTCTCTCCCTTCTTCATCAGGAGAGAGAAAAAAGGACATTGCTGTGGAGGTACAAGGGCAACACAAGAAAAGAATAAGATAGTGAAGGGGCAGATAATTTGGGCTCATTCTGAGCCCCCAGAACAAGAGAAGTTATAAGCAGAAGCTGAAGATATTATTTTGGGGATGGTCATGATGAGCCTCTAAGCACAGGTGAAGCTTCTTTGAGGCTCAGTTGCTGCAATACAACCCAGAAGTAGACAGAGGGTCAATCTCTTCCATCAGCCAGCAGCTCAGAAATGAGGAGGATTCCAGCTAAGGCCTTTCCCGGTTTGACTGTCCTAAAAGAGAGGTAATAGGAAAAGTGGGACTGAGAAGAGATCTTTAGCCCCATGCATTGGGCACTGAGTATTTCAAAAGATGATACTTTCCAAGGAAAAACTTAGACTATATCAACCTTGGCTAGACTCCCTGGCTACAGTGTCACTTATACAGTCTCAAGGTTTGGCATGCCACCAGAGAAACAAATTTTTGTAGTGGGAAAAATGGTGAGGAAATTTGACAGCCTCTTGTATTAATAAAAAGAATGAAGTCAGAAAATGGACCGTTTCCTTGGAGGGTTCTTTTTTCAGCCTTAATAAAAACCTTTGAACTTTGACTGAAACATGCCTTCTGAAAGGTAGGCTCTAGAAAGAAATAAAATAAGGATGTTGATAGTTTGCATGGCTCTTTGCTGGAGTTCATCCAACTGCTCTGGCAGAATGCTGTGATGGAGAACTTGGTTACATTTAACAGTTATTCAAATATGGGAAGTTGTAGGACAGTGCAAGTTTCTTAAGCTTGACGAACTGGAAGAGAATGAACAAATGAGCACTTTACTTATTTGTGTTGTTGTTTTTACAGAAAGCCATTGTTCATTCATTTTCAAAATATGTTCCACAGAGCTCTGAATTTTCCTCAGTGTCTACCTAGAGGAACCCCCTGCAGTGGAATGAGAGAGTGAGAAAGAGTGATGAGTGGGAGGGAGGCCAAGGGTTGGGATTCCTGGGCTCCTACCTACACTTCAACCATAGTGGCTTGGCTCTGAATATTGGGCCACTGCTTATGACTTCGTTTAAATGAAGCACTCCTTGGCTGAACCATGGCCTTTGTAACAGAGGCTGTGGCTAGAAGGAAGTAGTTAGTTCAGAGCTCGTTGCCTTAATGCAGGATTTGGTGCAGGTCCAGGCTACAGTGGCAACCTGAAAAGTCTTTTGGTTTGCTGGGCTTCTCATGGGCTTCAAGAGAAGAGAAGGAACCCTCACCCATTGGAAATAGTTACTAAGACCCTTGCCAGGGTCGAGGAGACAGGGCAATCAATGATTTCATATTTCAGAATATTGCCCAAATATACTGCAAAGGCCATCAAGATGGTAGGGAGCACATTTCCACCCTGAAGTGTGACTGTTTTTTGAAACAAGAGCCAGGGACTTCTGAAGCATATATTCTATTATTGTTGAACAGAAGATGACCATTTCCTAGAAGATTTCAAGTTTAGAGATCCCTTAATTAGTGATCCAGAAACAAAATGTAGTTGAAAGCACGGGAGCTGTATACTATGGTTTTCCTTCCTACCCCACCATCCCCCAGTTCCCAGCCCACTGGAAATTCCTAAACTGCTACATATAGTTGGGAACTGATTAAGCTCTCGAAGAAAAGAGATTGAACTCTTTTCCAAACTCTTTTCAAATTTGAGATTGAACTCAAAGTTGCTCAAGCTCCAAACCTGGAATTCTTGACTCTCACATTCCACATGTAATCTATCAGCTAGTTTTGTTGAGTCTATCCTCAGTATTGATTCAGAATTCCATTTCTATTTTATTTATTTATTTTTCTTTTCCCACTTCTTACCACTTCTCTAACTACCACCTTGGTGTTAGTCTCCTTTTCCTGTTATCTGGATTCCTGCAGTAGCTTCCTAATTTTCATCCCCTCTCCCACCATCTATTCTCAGTGGAGAAGTCAGAGTTATTCTATTAAGATATGAGAAATGTGGGTCATTGTACTTCCTGTTTAAAATCCCATTTCACTCATAGTAAAAGTCTTCATAAAGGCCTATAGGGTCCCTCTACTTAATATATGTGCTTGCGTGCTAAATTGCTTCAGTTGTGTCTGACTCTGTGTGATCCTATGGACTGTAGCCTGTCAGGCTCCTCCGTCCATGGGGTTCTCCAGGCAAGAATACTGGAGTGGGTTGCATTTCACTCTTCAGGGGATCTTCCTGACCTAGGTATTGAACCCGTGTCTCCCATATCTCCTACACTGCAAGTGGATCCTATACCACTGAGCCACCAGGGAAGCCCCCTACTTAATATGATCCTCCATTATTTCTCTGAATGCATATCCCGTTCACTCCAGACATACTGGCCTTCTTGCTGTTTCTTTTTAAAAATTCTTTCTTTCTTTACTTCTGGCTGCACTGGGTCTTCATTGCTGCACAGGCTTTTCTCTGTGGTGAGCATGGGTTACTTCCTAGGTGTGGTGCAGGGGCTGCTCATTGCGGTGGTTTCTCTTGTTGCAGGGCACAGGCTCTAGGGCATGCAGGCTTCAGTAGTTGCAGCTCAGGGACTCAGTGCTTGTGGCTCTTGGGCTTTAGAGCACAGGCTCAATAGCATACAGGCTTAGCTCCTCTGAGGCATGTGGGATCTTCCTGGATCAGGGATCAAACCCATGTCTCCTGCATGGGCAAGTGGATTCTTTACCGATGAGCCACCAGGGAAGCCCAAGTACAGATATCTCTTTAAGATCCTGACTTCATTCCCTTTGGATATATTCCCAGAAGTAAAATTACTGGATTATAAAGTAGTTTTATTTTTAACTTTTTGAGGATCCTCCATACTATTTTCCATGATGATTATAACAGTTTATATTCCTACCAACAATGTACAAGTATTCTCTTTTCTCCATATTCTCACCAATACTTTTATCTTTTTTCTTTCTGATGTCAACTTAAAAAAATTGTGCAGCATGAAATATGCAAGTTAAGTTTTATTTGGGGCAAAATGAGGACTGCAGCCCAGGAGACAGCACCTCAGAGAGCTCTGAGAGACTGCTCCAAAGATGCAAAAAGAAAAGTCAGTATATATATGATTTTGGTAAAGAGGAAATATCTGCAGTCAAGCACATAGTATTTTTTAGAAAGTTTCTACTACTCTCACGAAGCTTTCCACTATTCACGAGGTCACAGTTGTCACCATGAAGGATATTAGTGCTTTTCTAAATATGAGGAGATACAAGGATTGAGCTCATAAAACTGGCTCCTGAAAACATCTAACCATCTGAATTCCTATCTTTCCAGTTTTCTCCCCTGAGCACAAGTGCTTTATTTCTTCTCTCCACCCTGAACTCCTTTAAGGGGGTCTTGAAGGTCAGTAGCTACAGGAGCACATGATTTAATCCTTGTAGATGTAAACGGCAAGTACCAGTTTGTAGTTGACACTGATAATAGCATTTTAAGAGGTATGAGGTGATATCATATTGTAGCTTTGATTTGTATTTCCCTAGTGGAGCACCTTTTCATATACATATTAACCATTAGTACGTCTTATTTTGGGAAATGTTCATTCAGGTCCTTTGACTATTTTTAAAATTTGGGTTATTAGTTTTTTGCTAATAAGTTGTGTGTGTCCCTTATATATTTTGACTATTAACCCATTATCAGATATATAGTTTGCAGAAATTTTCTCCCATTCCATAGGTTGGTTGTTTCCTCTGCTGTACAGAGACTTTAATTTGATGCAGTTCCACTTGTTTATTTTTCTTTTTGTTATCTATGCTTGTGTTATCGTATCTAAAAATCATCAGCATGAGCTAGTCTTTATTTTCTGGAAAGTAGAATAAACTGAGTTTCATACTATCTGAATTCTCCTTTGAAATCGCATGTCACTCAGCAAATATAAAGAGAAACAGTTCATGGGGAATTAGTGGAGCAGAGGCAGTGCCTACATTCTAGAAGTCAAAACCGGAAGACAGGCACCTAGAGCATTTCTGGGCACGGTTCATGGTCAGGTCCCACAGTGTTGATTACTATTGCTTCTCGCCTTTCTGACTGTAGGACACAAACCTTCCTAAAGGGTACCCTAGTCATCCTCCAAGTCCTAGACAGTTTCTCTGTTCAGTATATACTCTGCTCAGGGACTTCATCAACCCGTCTCTTCCCTAGATCCTTTATGATAACAGTCTTTTTATCTGAGCATTGGGTGAGTGATTACAATGACCAAGTTTGTTGTATTGTGTACTGTTACACTGCATCAGAGTATAGTGATGACTCTATTTGAGCCAAGGGATATTTTATGGAATCTCTGCTGTGATATTTGAGAATATTACTATGCTGCATATGGACTTGCCTCAAGTACTGCAGTTAAAAAAGAAAAATAACACACAATTTCCAATAAATGTAATAATTCCAAAGTGGAAGGATGCAATTCTGAATCTTCCTTTCTTTTACTTCTAAACATGTGCCCACAAGAATTACTCAGAAGCACTGAAAATATAAATTGTGAGAAAAACCACGTTTTATTGAATGCAATCTCTTTTAATGGATATGAGTCAAACCAATCCTCTTAACCTCATTTCATCTGATTGCAAAGAGCCTCCTACTTCTTATTGTATATTTCAGTTATGATGGTTATGTGGATAAAACACACAAACTGAGATTATCTTCAAAGAATTTGAGAAGCTCCCAGCATACTGGCAGAGGCAGTAACGATGTAAAATCCCTGCTGAATGGTCAGCAATACTCATTCTGTGTTACTTCTTCTCATGCAGCCTTTCAATTTTGGGCCAGCTGCAGAGGAATGGTTTGGCACCTGGGTTTTTGGCTGAAGAATTTAGGTTATATATTTATATTATTTATTGGTTACCTCTGGACCTCAGTAATCAGCATCTTCACAACTCTTTCCAGAGAGAGTGTGTCCCTAAAGGCTCTCAGGAAATGGTGGTGGTTATTCTTATTTCTTTCTTCTTTCTTTCGATATCTCCCCTGCAGTCTGGGCTAGTTTATGCGGCATGGGTGAAAGCATGAATGGGGAACTTTGGGAGAAATAAAAAGCAAGTGGATTTTCAGTGCATTAGGCAAGTACACACAAAGGGGTACACATGTTCTAAGTGAGCTTTGGCTTTGAGGTCTGAAGACAAACAATGGTTGCTTGGTCCTGGAACATGTCACTTAGGGTTGTAGTCCCCATGGTCCATTCTGGCCTGAGGGCATAAGGAGTGTCTTGCAGCTTTTGGTTGAGGTATTTCTATTCATTCCTCTGGTCTTTGTCTCCGGTTTCTGAAGCTAAAGGTTTTGTGGGCAGTAAGGTCCTTTGGGTCTTTGCTAGGTGAAGTTGAAGAACTATGGTATCAGATGAATTCTACCCAGAAAGAAGTGAGATTCTTTGGGCAAATTTAGCGTCTTCAGGTATGTAGCTTGTGCCTAGATACATGTCAATAAGAGAGGAAAAAAGCATTAATACTGGTGCTTGAAGAAGAAAGGTGGAATATATATCCTAATATAGTGAAACTAGTACCCTGATGGCTCAGATGGTAAAGAATGTGCCTGAAATGTGGGAGACCTGGGTTTGATCCCTGGATTGGGAAGATCCCCTGGAGAAGGGAATGACTACCTACTCCACTATTATTGCTTGGAGAAGTCCATGGACGGAGGAGCCTGGCTGGCTACAGTCCATGCAGTCGTAAAAAGTTAGACATGACTGATTAATTTTTTTATAATAAATCTAGTAAGTGGAAATTATCATCTTGGTCTATTATTCCTGCTTCAGATAGGCCCACTGTCATTTGGACTGATCCAGACCAGAGCAGAATTCCAAACCTGTATCTTGAGATTGTGCTATTCCTTCATTCATTCCCTTGCTCACTCACCCATCCATCCATCCATTACATTCATCTTATTTATTCACCTATTTATGCAAGGAATAGTCATTCAACACTTACGTGTTGAGCTAGACACTTTTGATACAGAGAGAAGAGTCAGTTTCCCCTTCTCATTGTAACAGGAGAGACAAGGACAAGTCAGTGATTATAGCACAGAGTGTGTTGCTCTGTAGGCAAGAACAGTGACGCTGGAGAGGGGTGTCCCATGTGAGTTGACAAATGAGGCCTCAGCTGAGTTTCAACAGATGAGAAGCGATTAACTTGTTGAAGAGGGAGGAGAGGGCCTTCTGGGCAGTGGGATGGTGTTCTACCACCTGGTTGAAGACTCTTTTCCAAAATATTCTTACTCTATCTTTGTCTGTCTGGGAGAGACCTAATACTGTCTAGGGTCAAGATTCTTGTGTGCTCACTGAATTCACCTGAGAATTCTGAACCTTTTTTGCTCTAGCAATTGTTTAATTCTAAGGAAAGTACGTGGAAGCCATTGTTCAATTGGTTTCAGGGAAGACTGAGATATTGTGCCTTCTGAAAATTCTGCTTTTCTTTTTTAAGGAACTCACAACAGCTTCATAATGAAATTGTTCTAATTAAAATAAGCCCTGAAAGTGAAAGTTAGTTGCTCAGTTGTGTCCAACTCTTTGCTATCCCATGGACTGTAGCCTGCTGGGCTCCTGTGTCCATGGAATTCTCCAGACAAGAGTACTGGAGTGGGTACCCATTCCCTTCTCCAGGGGATCTTACCAACCCAGGGATCTAACTGGGGTCTCCTGCATTGCAGGTGGATTCTTTACCAACTGAGCCACCAGGGAAGCCCAAGAATACTGGAGTGGGTAGCCTCTCCCTTCTCCAGGGGATCTTCCTCACCCAGGAATTGAATCGGGGTCTCTGGCATGGCAGGTAGATTCTCTACCAGTTGAGCTACCACTAACTGATAAAAGCTTGACTAGTCTTTGGGATTTCCTGCTAAGATTTGTAATCAATGGTGAAACCCGAAGTCAAGAGATGACACTTTACAAAGGTGGCTGAAAAGAAATTGTTAAAGAAATGTTTGACAAAGGGAGACAAATAATGGCCTAGCACTATTCTTTGAAGTGAGGGCCCGACTTTGATCTTTTCACACTGAACTGACAATGATTCACAATATACAGTGTCTTATCATTTATCCCGCTCTCAAGTATACCATTCCTCCTTTTGTTCAGCTGCAAGCTTTTGCTTTCATTTCTGGCTTTCTCATGATGACTGAGAGGGCTGGAGGTACTATTTAAATACAACAGAGGCTTGTTCTGACTGTTGGAGAAATTGCCAAATGTAAAGGGACCTTTTCTAATGTCACATAAAAGTATCTGGGTATTTTTTCTTCTCTTTTTTGACAAAAGGAAAAACGGAGGCCTGAGGTTTGAGCACTGTCAACTCCAATCAGTCTAGGATCTCAGTGATGGGTAAGTACACTCCTCCTACACCTGAGTTATATGTCTCTCTGAGGTTTGGTGGTAAACACTGAATGACAAGAGGTGGGTGATTTGGGTCCTAATTGATGCCTCCTCTAAAAGTTCAGAGGTCCTGATTTTAAACAAAGATATCTGACTTAGGATAAGGCTGGAAGAAGAAGTCTGGATCAAAGAAAACCTTTTAATGGGTCAGGGGTAGTGGATGATATGCACTGTGGTTGGAGAAAGGAATTGAGTCAACAGAGGAGAGAATTCCAAGCTTATATGGGCATTGAATCCATGACCTTGATTCCATTTCTACAAAACTAAGGCAATTGAAGTTTTCAAGGGGTTTCAAGTAGAAATCGTAAAGTAGGGACATTAGCATGAAGTATGCTCATGGGTGTCAAATGAATCTGTATTTCAGATCTGTGTCTCCCATTCATAAGCTGCATGGTTCTAGACAAGTTACTTAAACTCTCTGTCCATGTCCTCTTATATAAAGTGGAGAGAATTATTTCAGAATGAATAGCAAAGACTAATACTAAGACAAAAAGAATTGCATAAACATGACTAAAGTGTCTGACACCCAATAAAGGATATCTACAAATAATAGGAATAATTAGCCATAAAGTGAACTACATGGCTAAGTCTTATTGACTGAAGCATGCAGACAATGGGAAGCCTCTGTAAGTCAATTGATCATACAATTGACCTCCACACTTCAAAGTCAGTAATAATAGCAATGAAACATAAGAACAATGACAATTTGGGTTATAGTAGGATTCTGATATTATGAAATGATGTGATTCTGATTCAGTCATGCTTCACTGCTGCCTGGCATCCATTTGGGGTCTGAGTTTGATGCCTAATTAGTTCTGCCTTCCTTACAAGTCTTGGGATCTGAAACTCTCTTATTAGCAATACAAAAGAAGTGAATAAAAAATGAAAGAGCTAGCTAGTTGGTCTTCAGAACAGGTCTTGGACTTTTTATCTGTGGGGGAGCAGAAAAGCTCAAGAGAAGACTGCAGGACCATCTCTCTGAGCAGTGTATTTACCTAGCAAGATCTGCCTAGGAAGAGAGGTCACAGAGCGCAGAAGGCCTCCCATCCATTAGGAAGACATGAACCAGTGTAGACCCTACAGCTCCTTCATCCCTGGAGGCAAGGAGATGGTAGCTAACATTTACCAAGTGTTCTCAGGCTGTCCTACCTGGTTAAAATATCATGTTCTTAAGCTCCCTGCTAGGAAGTACCAAAAAGGAAAAAGTGGCTACTCTTCAGTTAGCTCAGTTCAGTTCAGTAGCCCAGTCATATCCTACTCTTTGCGACCCCATGAATCGCAGCACGCCAGGACTCCCTGTCCATCACCAACTTCCGGAGTCTACCCAAACCCATGTCCATTGAGTCGATGATGCCATCCAACCATCTCATCCTCTGTCGTCCCCTTCTCCTACTCTTCAGACCTAAAATACAAGAGCATGGGCCCTTTTTTTGTGAAAAGTATCCTAGTTGTTGCATATTCTGATGTTTTCTTTTTACCTTACCCTTCAAAATTGCAGAATGTCTTTAATTGTAATATAACTTGACTGTGTTCTTTTTTTTGACTCTTAACTTTTTAAACTGCCCAGTTTGGTAGATATTACTTTTTGTGTTAGAAATCCATACTAAGGAATTTGTAGTAGTTATATAAGTATATGAATATTTTTTGAAAGCAATGAGTTATATTGTAAGGTGAGCATTCATTTCTCTGTACAGAAAATCAATTTTATTTACTTGTTAATAGAGTGAGATCTGGGTGCCCATATAAGATCTTATTTAAGCAACCATAGGCTTGTGAGGCTATGCTAGAATGCACTGAGGTTCAGAGTTAAAGCAAACGATATTCAGCTACCTCATTATACATTCATAATTCTAGAAAACTTCTCCATTCATGTCTTTCTAAAGATATAGGATGAAAAAGGCAACTCTATCACAACAGAAATACCCATTTTGAATTGGAGTCTCTGATTCTTTTTTGTACTTTCAAAAGAAGTCTGATGACTAGATGGAAGGGTTTTGTAAATAGGAAAGCCCCACTTTAATATCATCTGTTACTACTTCTACTATTAATTCAGTAATTTGGTTCTATTCAGAGAATATTTACTAAGTGATTTCTATATGCTTGGTATATTCTGAATGCTTTTAGAGTGTTTTTTTTTTTTTTTAAATCACAGGACTTAATTTTTCCTCTCAAGGAAATGATAATTTACTTGGAATATCTGGCATAAATATCTGGTATTCATGAACAAAGCAAGAGAAATTAGGTACTTAACCACAGAAGAAATATAAAAAATCTTTTTTAAGAATATGCATATTAGGAATTCAGTTTTCAGCTACAGTATTTATTAATTACACACATGTGTCATGGTTGTGAGATTTATTGCAGGTAATTTATTAGTAATAATAACCAAAGACCTAAAATTTGTGAGTTATTTATTTTGTATATAATTAGGGTGGGTTCAATGTAATTTCTAAATATCACTTGTTTGGATGCTGAAATATTTTCTTGAAGAAGAGAAAATCTGAGAAGTTGAAGCTAACAAGCCGTAATTATAGTATTGCTTTTTGTTTAGGAGTTCTGGCCCTGTAGCCACTCAAATCCCAGTTCCTTCACCTTGACCTAATATCATTCAGACTCCTTGGTTTGCCATGAGGATTCAAGGAGAGAATCCCTGAGCAGTGGGCTCACCTTACCAGGAGGCAACCACGAGATAAATGTCAGCCAGTGTCATTATTAAATATGTATCGTGCTGAGTATGCAGCTATATATGCTGAGTATGCAGAAAAGAGAGCAAGCAGTGCTGGCTTCAGTGAAGGAAGGCCTACAAACAGGACCCCTGCAAGAATGGTGCAGGTTAACAAGAAGCATTCATTGCACTTTTGCTGCTCAAGTGCCAGTCCCCATGCTATGCCTCACTTCCTATTTTGTCCATTACTGACAAGCCAATTCTGAATTTTCTATTTGATGTCCTTGGAGTTTGGCTGATCCTTACATGATTGGATTGCTTGGATTTGGGAAGGTGTGTCATCCCTTAATTCTTTTCTTCCTTGTCTCATACAAACAAGTTCCTATATATCATTTATATTCCTCCATCAATGCAGACTGGCCCTTCCCAAGCCAGGACCCTCACCCTACATTGGACCTTTGCCCTATTCCTCAAGGTATTTCTTTGTCCTTAGTCAACCCAACTGCATTTCTGTCTGTAATTTTTCAAATCATCTCTTCCCTTAAGACAACTACTTACACTCATTTAAAAAAATATTTTATTACAAGTATCTTAAAAACAAAAAGTAAATAATAATAAGAAGCTCCACAGATATTTTAATTTTCAATAATTTTGAAGATTTTGCCCTATTTGTTTCCTGGTGGCTTAGACAGTAAAGAATGCCTGTAATGCAGGAGACACAGGTTCACTCCCTGGGCCAGGAAGAGACTGTAAAGAATCTGCCTCCAATGCAGGAGACCCAGGTTTGATTCCTGGTTTGGGAAGATCCTCTGAAGAAGAGAATGGCAATCACTCCAATATTCTTGCCTGGATAATTCATGGACAGAGGAGCCTGGTGGGCTGTAGTCCATGGGGTTGCAAAGAGTCAGACATGACTGAGTGACTACCACTTTCACTTTCAGACAATAAATAGTCTGCCTGCAATGCAGGAGACACAGGTTCAATCCCTGGGCCAAAAAGATTCCCTGGAGAAGTGAATGGCAACCCATTTCAGTATTCTTGCTTGGAGAATTCCATGGACAGAGGAGTTTGGTTGGCTATGGTCCATGGGCTCTCAGAGAGTTGGACACACAGCTGAGAAACCAACGCATTCACTTCTCATCCCTTTTGCTCTTTCTGTGTTGAATTATTTTTACTATTTTAAAAACTGAAATAGAGGAATATGACTAGGAAGCTGGACAATAGAGCCAATTCTAAGACCATGCTTGGCTGAAAAGAAAAACTTTAGCCACAAACCCACCATACCCCCTCCGTGACCTGAAGGAGTATCCATCCTAACACCTAGACACAGCTCCACCCAATTTCCTGCAGGCTTCCATGTGAGACATCTCACACCAAACAGTGAAACAGGAACACAGCTCTGCCCATCGGCAGACAGCATGCCTAAAATAGTACTAAGGTCACAGACACCCCACACACACTCTCTGATATGGTCCTATCAGTTAGAGGGAAAAGACTCAGCTCTACCCACCAGAGCAGAGACACCGGTCCCAACCATCAGGAAGCCTACATAAGCTTCTGAACCTACTCACTCACCATGGGTCAGACAACAGAAGCAAGAGGAACTATGACCCTGCAGCCTGCAGAAAGGAGACCATAAATACAGTATGCTAGAAAAAATAAGATTACAGAGAAATATGTTGCAAATAAAGGAGCAAGGTAAAAACACATAAGGTCAAATAAATGAAGAGGAAGTAAGCAATCTACTTGAAAGAGCATTCAGAGTAATGATAGTAAGGATTATCCAAAATCTTGGAAATAGAGTGAA
The DNA here is from genome assembly GCA_007570785.1 of Antilocapra americana. Taxonomy (NCBI): domain Eukaryota; kingdom Metazoa; phylum Chordata; class Mammalia; order Artiodactyla; family Antilocapridae; genus Antilocapra; species Antilocapra americana. Next base: position 31,649,746 of record ML663009.1, on the reverse strand, counting down.
GGCACAGATGGAGAAAATACAAGAAATGTTTAAAAAGGACTTAGAAGAACTAAAGAACAAGCCAAGAGTGATGAACAATACAATAAATGAAGTGAAAAATACACTAGAAGGAATCAATAGCAGAATAACTGAGTCAGAAGAACAGATAAGTGAGTTAGAAGACAGAATGGTGGAAATAACTGCTAAAGAGCAGAATAAAGAAAAAATAATGAAAAGAAATGAGAACAATCTCAGAGACCTCTGGGATAACATTAAATGCAACAACATTTGAATTATAGGGTCATAGAAGAAGATAAGGGCCTGAGAAAATATTCAAGAGATTATAAATGAACACCTCCCTAACATGGGAAAGGAAATAGCCACCCAAATCCGGGAAGCACAGAGAATCTCATATAGGATAAACCCAAAGAGAATCACAATGAAACACGTTTGTCAAACTAACAAAAACTGAATACAAAGGAAAAATATTAAAAGCAACAGGGAAAAGGAATAAATAACATACATGGGAATCCCCACAAGGTTAGCAGCTGATTTTTCAGCCAAAACTCTGCAGGCCAGTGGAGTGGCAAAATATATATATTTAAAGTGATGAAGGGAAAAGCTACAATTAAGAATAATCTATGCAACAAGACTCTGTTCAGATTTGAAAGAGAACTCCAAAACTCTGTTGTTCTTCAGTCACTAAGTTATGTCTGACTCTTTGCAAACTCAGGGACTGTAGCACATCAGGCTTCCCTGTCCTCCACTTATTTCCAAGTTTGCTCAACTTCTGTTCATTGAGTCAGTGATGCTATCTAACCATCTCATCCTCTACCACCCCCTTATCCTTTCACCCTCAATCTTCCCCCAAATCAGAGTCTTTTTCAAAGAGTGGGCTCTTCTCATCAGGTGGCCAAAGTATTAGATTTCCAGCTTTAGCAAAAGTCCTTCCAATGAGTATTTAGGGTTGATTTCCAGGTCTGATCTCCTTGCAGTCCAAGGGAATCTCAACAGTCTTCTCCAGCATCACAATTAAAAAGCATCAATTCTTCAGTGCTCAGCCTTCTTTATTGTTCAACTCTCACACTTGTACATGACTATTGGAAAAGCCATAGCTTTGATTATATGGAAGATTGTCAGCAAAGGGATGTCTCTGCCTTTTAATTTGCTTTTTAGGCTTGTCATAGTTTTCCTTCTAAGAAACAAGCATCTTTTAATTTTGTGGCTGCAGTCACCATCTGCAATGATTTTGGAGCATAAGAAAATAATATCTGCCACTGTTCACACTTTTTCTCCATCTATTTGCCATGAATTGATGGAACTAGAAGCCATTAACTTAATGTTTTGAATGTTGAGCTTTAAGCCAGCTTTTTCACTCTCCTCTTTCCCCTTCATCAAGAGATTGTTTAGTTCCTCTTCCATTTCTGTCATGAGAGTGTTATCATCTGCATATCTGAGGTTGTTGATATTTCTCCCAGCAATCTTAGTTCCAGCTTGTGATTCATCCAGCCCAGCATTTTGAATGATGTACTCTGCACATAAGTTAAATAAACAAGGTGACAGTAAACAGCCTTGAGGTATTCCTTTACCAATTTGGAACCAGTCCACTCTTCCATGTCTGTGATCCACACAGTCAAAGGCTTTAGCATAGTTGATAAAGCAGAAGTAGATGTTTTTCTGGAGCTCCTTTGCTTTCTCCATGATCTAACAAATGTTGATAGTTTTCTCTCTGGTTCCACTGCCTCTTCAGACTCCAGCTTGTACATGTTGTTCTCAGTTCACATACTGCTGAAGCCTAGCTTGGAGGATTTTGAGCGTACTCTTGCTAGTATGTAAAATGAGCGCATTTGTATGGTAGTTGGAACATTCAAGGATAGTTCCTTCTTTGGGATTGGAATGAAAACTAACCTTTACCAGTCCTGTGGCCATTGCTGAGTTTTCCAAATTTGCTGACATATTGAGTGTGTCACTTTAACAGCATTATTTTTTAGGATTTGAAATAGCTTAGCTGGAATTCTATCACCTCCACTAACTTTGTTGGTAGTAATGCTTCCTGAGGCCCACTTGACTTCATATTCCAGCTTATCTGGCTCTAGGTGAGTGACTGCACCTTCATGGTTATATGGGTCTTAAGACCTTTCTTTGGTTCAGTTCTTATAAGTATTCTTGTCACTTCTTAATCTCTTCTACTTCTGTTAGGTCCTAGCCATTTCTGTCCTTTATCATGTCCATTCTTACATGAAATATTCCATTGATATCTCACATTTTCTTGAAGAGATGTCTAGTTTTTCCAATTCTATTATTTTTCTCTATTTTTTCCCTTATTCATTCAACAAAGCCTTCTTACCTCTCTTTGCTATTCTCTGGAACTCTGCATTCATTTGGGTATATCTTTCTCTCTTTCTCATTTGCCTTTTGTTTCTCTTCTTTCCTCAGCTATTTGTAAATCCTCCTCAGGCAAGCATTTTGCCTTCTTGAATTTCTTTTTCTTTGGGATGGTTTTGATCACTGCCTTCTGTAAAATGTTATGAATCTTTTTCCATAATTCTTCAGGACTCAGTCTATCAAATCTAACCCATTGAACCAATTTGTCACTCCACTGTATAATCATGAGGGATTTAATTTCTTTCATAACTGAATGGCCTAATCATTTCCCTACTTTCTTCAACTTAAGCCTGAATTTTGCTATAAAGAGTTTGTGATCTGAGTCACAAGCAGCTACAAGTCTCATTTTTACTGACAGCATTATGCTCTCCATTTTTGGCTGCAAAGAACATAATCAATCTGATTTTGGTATTGACATTCTGGTAGTGTCCATGTGCAGAGTTTTCTCTTGAGTTGTTGGAAAAGAGTGTTTGCTATGAACAGTGTGGGTGCAAAAATGACAGAATGTCTTGATTCATTTCAAGGCAAACAACTCAAAATCACAGTAATCCAAATTTATACCCCAACCACTAATGCCAAAGAAGTTGGAGTTGAAAGATTCTATGAAGACCTACAAGACCTTCTAGAGCTAGCATCTAAAAAAGATGTTCTTTTTTAGAATTGGAATGCAAAAGTAGGAAGTAGAGAGATACCTGGAGTGACAGGCAATTTGGCTTTGGAGTACAAAATGATGACTCTATACATGGACATCACCGGATGGTGAATACCGAAATCAGATTGATTATATTCTTTGCAGCTGAAGAAGGAAAAGTTCTATACAGTGAAAAAAAATAAGACTTGGAGCTGACTTGTGGCTCAGATATGAGCTTCCTATTGCAAATTAAGACTTACATTGTAGAAAGTAGGGAAAATCACTAGGTCATTCAGGTATGACCTAAATAAAATCCCTTATGATTATAAAGTAGAAGTGACAAATAGATTCGAGGAATTAGATCTGATAGACAAAATGCCTGAAGAGCTATGAATGGAGCTTTTTAACATTGTACAGGTAGCAGTGATCAAAACCATTCCAAAGAAAAAGAAATGCAAGGAAGCAAAATAGTTATCTGAGAAGGTCTTAAAAATAGCTGTGAAAAAAGAGAAGGGGAAGGCAAAGGAGAAAGGGAAAACTATACCCTACTGAATGCAGAGTTCCAAAGAGTAGCAGGGTGAGATAAGAAAGCTTTCTTGAATGAACAATACAAAGAGAGGAAAATAATAGAATGAAAAAGATTAGAGATCTCTTCATGAACGTTAGAGATACCAAGGAAATAGTTCATGCAAAGATGGACACAATAAAGTACAGAAGCAATAAGGACCCAACAGAAACAGGAGAGATTAAGAAGTGATGGCAAGAATACACAGAAGAACTCTACAAAAAAGGTCTTAATGACCTGGGTAACCACGACTGTGTGGTCACTTGCCTAGAGCCATACATACTTGGGTGTAAAGTCAAGTGAGTCTTAAGAAGAATTATTACAAACAAAGCTTGTAGAGGTGGTGGAATGCCAGCTGAATCATTTTGTATCCCTGAAGATGATGCTGTTAAAAGTGCTGTATTCAATGTGTCTGTAAATATGGAAAACTTAACACTAGCCACAGGACTGGAAAAGGTCAGTTTTCATTCCAATCCCAAAGAAAGGCAATGCCAAAGAATGTTCAAACTGCTGCATAATCATGCTCATTTCACATGCAAGGTAACGCTCAAAATCCTTCAAGCTGCACTTCAACAGTACATGAGCCAAGAACTTCCAAATGTACAAGCTGGAGAACAAAGGAAGTGACAGACGAATGAAATCAAATCCCCAACATAAATTGGTCTATTTAAAAAACAAGAGAATTGCAGAAAGACATCTACTTCTGCTTCATTGACTATACTAAAGCTTTTGACAGTGTGGATCAGAGCAAACTGTGGAAAATTCTTCAAGAGTTGGGAATACTAGACCACTTTACCTGTCTCCTGAGAAATCTGTATGCAGGCCAAGAAACAACAGTTAGAACCAGACATGGAACAACGGACTGGTTCCAAATTGGGAAAGGAGTACATGAAGGCTGTATATTGTCACCCTGTTTAATATGCAGAGTACATCAAGTGAAATGCTGGACTGGATTAAGCACAAGCTAGAATCAAGGTTGCCAGGAGAAATATTAACAACCTCAGATATGCAGATGACACCACCTTTATGGCAGAAAGCAAAGAGGAACTAAAAACTTCTTGATGAAAGTGAAAGAGGGGAGTGAAAAAGCTGGCTTAAAACTCAACATTCAAAAAACTAAGATCATGGCATCCAGTCCCATCACTTCATGGCAAATAGATGGGCAAACAACAGAAATGGTGACAGACTTTTCTTGGGCTCCAAAATCACCGCAGATGGTGACTGCAGCAATACAATTAAAAGATGTTTCATCCTTGGAAGAAAGCTATGGCAAACCTAGACAGTGTATTAAAAGCAGAGACATCACTTTTCAACAAAGGCTAAAGTTTTTCCAGTAGTCATGGGCAGATGTGAGAGTTGGACCATAAAGAAGGCTGAGTGCTGAAGAACTGATGCTTTTGAACTGTGGTGTTGGAGATGACTCTTGAGAATCCTTGGACTGCAAGAAGATCCAATCAGTCCATCCTAAAGGAAATGAATGCTGGATATTCATTGGAAGGACTGATGTGAAACTAAAGCTCTAATACTTTGACCACCTGATGTGAAGAGCTGACTCATTGGAAAGACCTAGATGCTGGGAAAGATTGAAGGCATAAGAAGAGGGTGACAGAAGATGAGATGGCTGGATGGCATCACCAACTCAGTGGACATGAGTTTGAGCAAACTCTGGGAGGTGGTGAAGATCAGGGAGGCCTGGTATGCTGGATTGCCAGTGGATTGCCGAGTCAGACACAACTGAGTGACTGAACAATAGCAACAGTATGTTAGTTAATTAATATATGTGTATATTCACTGTGTTACACAATAAATTTTTGTAGCTTATTATTTTTCACATAATGGTTTGTATCTCTTAAGCCTCTATCCTTATAGTTTAACTTTAATCTCCCAACTGGTAACCACTAGTTTGTTCTCTATATATGAGCTTGTTTCTGTTTTGTTTAATTTTTTCATTTGTTTTATTTTTCATATTCCACATATAAGTGAAAGCAGTATTTATTTTTCTCTCTCTCATTTATTTCACTAAGAATAACCCCTCCAAGTCCATCTGTGTTGTTGCAAATGCAAAATTTCAGTTTTTTTATGCCTGAGTAATACACACACACACTCACAAACACACACACACACACCTTCTTTATCTACTCATCTGCTGATACTTAGATTGCCTTAATATATTGGTTTTGTAAATAATTAATAATAAAATAACAAATAATGTTGCTATTAACATTGGAATGCATCTGTCTTTTTCAAGTTAGTATTTTCATTTTCTAAAGAATTCACTTGCAATGCAGGAGTCACAGAAGATGAGGGTTTGATCTCTGCATCAAGAAGATCCCCTGGAGGAGGCTCTAGTGTATTGTACAGTATACTGATGAAGTCTTTAGGGTTTTCCATAATAATAGCATGCCATCTATAAATAGTGACGATTTTACTTCTTTCCTTCCAATTTTATTACCTTTTATTTCTTTTTCTTGCTTTTTTGATGTGACTCTTGCTTGTTTATTATGACTAGGTCTATAACTACACTATGTTAAATAAAAATGGTGCAAGTGAGCATCCTTGTCTTGTTCCTAATCTTAGACAGAAAGCTTTCAGCTTTTCACTATCAAGTATGATGTTAGTTGTCGGTTTGGCATAAATGGATTTTATTACGTTAAAATATGTTCCCTCTATACCAACTTTGAATTTTTATCATAAGTGGATGCTGAATTTTGTTAAATGTTTATTGGCATTCATAATAAACAGGAATAATAATAATTTTATCCTTCCTTTTAAAAAATGTGATTATCACAGTGATTGATTTGCAGATATTGAACCATCCTTGTATTCCTAGGATAAATCCTATTTGATTATGGTGTGTGATTCTTTTTCTATGTAATTAAATTCCATTTGCTAATATTTTGTTGAATTTTTTTCATTTATCTTCATATGTGATATTAGCATGCAATTTTCTCTCTTTTTGTTGGTGATTTAGTAAGCTTTGGATCAGGATGATTCTGGACTTTAAGAATGAATTCAGGATTATTCCTACCTCTTTTAATTTCTTGGAACAACTTGAGCAGCATAAGTATTAGCTCTTCTTTACATGTTTTGTGGAATTCCCCCGGGTAGCCATCTGGTTCTGGACTTTTATTTGCTGGAAGTTTTTTGATTACTAATTTACCTTGCTAATTTAGTGATTAGTCTGTTCAGATTTTATCTATGACTTCTTGACTCAGTCCTGAAAGATTTTGTTTCTACAAATTCATCAACTGCTATCCAATTGTCCAATTTGTTGGTATATAACTTCATAGTACCCTAATGATTTTTAAATTTTTGTGATGTTGTAATTTTTCCTTTTTCATTCTTTTATTTGAGTCCATTTTTTTTTTCCTTAAAGAGTCTGGCTAAAGCCTTACCAATTTTGCTTGTCTTTTTAAAAAAATATTTCTCTTGGTTTCATTGACTTTTTATGCTTGTTTCTTTAGTCTCTGGTTTATTTTTTCTCTGATCTTTATTATTTTCTTCCTTCTGTTGAGCTTGGCCTTTGCTTTTTTTCTTTTTTAATTCCTTTAGATGGAAGCTTAGGTTGTTTATTTGAGATTTTTCTTCTTTCTTAAGATAGGCCTGGATTGCTATAAACTTCTCTTATTATAATTGTTTTTCCTGCATCTCATATATTTTGTAAATTTGTGTTTCACGCACGTTTGTCTCAAGATATTTTCTGATTTTATCTTTGATTTCTTCATTGATCCTTTGGTTTCTTAGTGGTATGTTGTTTAGTCTCCACGTGTTTGTGTTTTTTCCATTTTTCTTCCTATAATTGATTTCAAGCTTTTCACTGTCATGATTAGAAAAAAAAGTTTGATTTAATTTCTGTCCTGTTAAATTTGTGATAGTTTTTTGTGGTTTAGCATGTGACTATCCTGCAGAACATTCCATGTGCAACTGAAAATATGTTCTATTGTTCTTGGACAGAATGTTTTGTAGAAATCTGTTAAGTCCAACTGATTTAATGTGTGATTTAAGGCCACTGTTTCTTTATTGATTTTATGTCTGGATGATCTGTCTACTGTTGTGACTGAAGCATGAAAGTTTCTTCCTACTATTGTTTTATTGTCAGTTTCTTCCTTTATGCCTGTTAATACTTGCTTTGTATGTTTCAGTTCAGTTCAATTCAGTTGATTAGTCGTGTCTGGCTCTTTGCGACCCCATGGACTGCAGCATGCCAGGCCTCCCTGTCCATCACCAACTCCCAGAGTTTACCCAGACTCACTTACATTGAGTCGGTGATGCCATCCAACCATCTCATCCTCTGTCATCCCCTTCTCTTCCTGCCTTCAATCCTTCCCAGCGTTAGGATCTTTTCCAAGGAGGCAGTTCTTCACATCAGCTGGCCAAAGTATTGGAGTTTCAGCTTCAGCATCAGCCTTTCCAATGAATATTCAGAACTAATTTCCTTTAGGATTGACTTGTTTGATCTCCTTGCAGTCCAAGGGATTCTCAAGAGTCTTCTCCAAAACCACAGTTCAAAAGCATCAGTTCTTTGGGGATCAACTTTCTTTTTGGACAAAATCTAACATCCATACATGACTACTGAAAAAACCATAGTCTTGACTAGACAGACCATTGTTGGCAAAGTAATGTCTCTGGCTTTTTAATATGCTCCCTTGGTTGGTCATAGTTTTTCTTCCAAGAAGTAATTGTCTTTTATAATTACATATCTGCAGTCACCATCAGCATTGATTTTGGAACCCAGGAAAGTAATGTCTGTAACTGTTTCCATTTTTTCCCCCATCTATTTGCAATAAAGTGATGGGACTAGATGCCATGATCTTTGGTTTTTGAATGTTGAGTTTAAGACAGCTTTTTCACTTTCATCAAGAAGCTCTTTAGTTTTTCTCCACTTTCTGCCAGAAGGTTTGTGTCATCTGCATATCTGAGGTTATTGATATTTCTCCTGGCCGTCTTGATTCCAGCTTGTACTTCATCCAGTCTGGCATTTTGCATGACGTACTCTGCACATAAGTTAAGTAAGCAGGGTAACGATATACAGCCTCAAAGCCCTACTTTACCAATTTGGAACCAGTCCATTGTTCCATGCTGGTTCTAACTGTTGCTTCTTGACCTGCATACAGATTTCTCAGGAGGCAGGTAGGTGGTCTGGTATTCCCATCTGTTGAAGATTTTCCCACAGTTTATTGTGATTCACACAGTCAAAGGCTTTAGCATAGTCAATGAAGCAGAAGTTGAAGTTTTTCTGGAACTCTCTTGCTTTTTTGATGATCCAATGGATGTTGGCAGTTTGATCTTTGGTACCTCTGCCTTTTTTAAATACAGACTGAACATCTGAAATTTATTGGTTCAGGTACTTTGAAACCTAGCTTGGAGAATTTTGAGCATTACTTTGCTAGTGTGTGAAATGAGTCCACTTGTGCAGTAGTTTGAACATTCTTTGGTATTGTCTTTATTGGGATTGGAAAGAAAACTGACCCTTTCCGGTCTTGTGGCCACTGCTGAGTTTTTCAAATTTGCTAGCATATTGAGTGCAGCAATTAAACAGCATCATCTTTTAGGATTTGAAGTAGCTTGCCTGGAATTCCATCACTTCCACTAGCTTTGTTCATACTGATGCTCCCTGTGACCCATTTGACTTCACATTCCAGGATTCTGGCTGTAGGTGAGCGATCACTCCTTCATGGTTATCTGGGTCATGAAGATATTTTCTGTATAGTTCTATGTATTCTTGCCACCTTTTCTTTATATCTTCTGCTTCTGTTAGGTCCATGCCATTACTTGTCCTTTATTGTGTCCATCTTTGCATAAAATGTTTCCTTGTATCTCTAATTTTCTTGACAAGATCTCTAGTCTTTCACATTCTATTGTTTTCCTCTATTTCTTTTTTTTTTTCCTTTTTTTTTTTATTATTGTTTTTGCCATACATTGTCATGATATCACCATGGGTTTACATATGCTTCCCCTCTGGGTCCCCCCTCCCTCCTCCCTCCCCCCCGGGAAATCTCGCTGCACCAGTCCCGAGCATCAATCCTGGGCTGGCGATTGATTAGACACATGACAATTAACATGCTTCAATGCCCTTCTCCCATCTCATCCCACCCTTACCCTCATCCACAAAGTCCACAAGTCTATTCTATACATCTGCGTTCCTTTTGTTGTCTCCCATGTTGGGTTCTCATTACTGTCTTTCTAAATTCCATATATATGTGTTAATATACTGTATTGTTGTTTTTGCTTCTGGCTTACTTCACTCTGGATAATGGGCTCCAGTTTCGTCCATCTGAGTAGAATTGCTTCAAATGAATTTTTTTTAATGCTGAGTAATATTCCATTGTGTATATATACCACAGCTTTCTTATCCTCTATTTCTTTGCATTGGTCACTGAGGAAGTCTTTCTTATCTCTCCTTTCTATTCTTTGTGACTCTGCATTCAAACAGGTATATTTTTCCTTTCTCTTTTGCCTTTAGCTTCTCTTCCTTTCTCAGCTCTTTGTAAGGCCTTCTCAGAAAACCATTTTGCCTTTTTCTATTTCTTCTTCTTGGGGATGGTCTTGATCACTGTCTCCTGAAGTGTCATGAACCTCTGTCCATAGTTCTTCAGGCACTCGGTCCATCAGCTCTAATCCCAAGAATCTATTTGTCACTTTGTCTGTATTATCTTAAGGGATTTGATTTAGATCATACCTGAATGATCTTGTGGTTTTCCCTACTTTCTTCAGTTTAAACTTGAATTTGGCAATAAGGACTTCACGATCTGAGCCACAGTCAGCTCTCAGTCTTAATTTTGCTGATTGTATAGAGCTTCTCCATCTTTGGTTGCAAAGAATATAATCAATCAGATTTTGGTATTGACCATCTGGTGATGTCCATGTGTAGAGCCTTCTCTTATGTTGTTGGAAGAGAATGTTTGCTATGACCAGTGTATTCTCTTGGCAAAACTCTGTTAGCCTTTGTCATGCTTCATTTTGTACTCCAAAGCCAAATTTGCCTGTTACTCCAGCTATCTCTTTACTTACTAGTTTTACATTTCAGTCCGCTATGATGAAAAGAACATCTCTTTTGAGTGTTAGTTCTAGAAGGTTTTGTAGGTCTTCATAGAACCACTGAACTTCAGCTTCTTCAGCATTAGTGGTTAGGGCATAGTCTTAGATTACTGTGCTATTGAATGGTTTGCCTTGAAAATGAACAGAAATCATTCTGTCATTTTTGAGATTGCACCCAAGTACTGCATTTTGGACTCTTTTGTTGACTATGAGGGTGCACACCTAGAGGGAATGTAAGGAAATTGGACCCAAGCCTCGGGGCCTCTGATCCAGCACCTTGGACCCAACCCCACTCCTGAAAAGGCAGTGAAAAACACTGAGCATAGGAGAAGCCCAGCCTCACATCTGGCTCTGACTCTTACCCTTTCCTCTCAAGCCCTACCTCTCACCAACATGATAGCTGCAAACACACCCTGTGGGAAGACTTGACATATGATCAATTCAGTTTAAAGGGTAAATTTAATTCGGAGGACCATATCTACTACTGTAGACAAGAATCCCTTACAAGAAATGGAGTAGCCTTCATGATCAACAAAAGAGTCATGAAGATCCCCTGGAGAAGGAAAAGGCAACCCATTCTACTATTCTTGCCTGGAAAATCCTGCGGACAGAGGACTCTGGAAGGCTACAGTCTATGACATTCCAAAGAATCAGACATGACTTAGTGACTAAGCAACAATACACTGTATTCACTGGTTTTTGTAATGGTTTTCTTCATTGATTCTCTTGAATTTTCTTAATATGATAATATCTAAAAATAGAACCAGCTTTGTCTTCCAATCGCTTTATTTTGTTTAATTACATTGGCTAATTCTTACAATATCATGTCAAACAGGAACGGCAATAATAGGCAACTTTGTGTCATTTCATATATTAATGGGGATGCTGTTAAGTGTTTCTTAAATGCCTGTAAGTAAAATGTATGCTTAATTGATTTCTATTTTAATAAATGAGTGTATATGTGTGAGTGTATACGTATGATCAAAAATAAATGCTTAATTTTTTTCAAAGATTTTTTGGCATTGTTGGAGATTATCGTATGATTTCTCCCTTGACCTATTGATATGACTAACTGTTATAATGGATTTTCTTATATGAAATCATCTTGTATTCCCAGAATAAACTCTCTTTGATTGCGATTTAGTTTAGTTAAATATGACATTCTAAATATTTTGCTTATAACTTTTACATAGTTTTTGAAAGTGAGCTTTCTTGTATTAGTTGTTTTAGTTTTTTATGTCAACAAATATTTTACATTTGACATTAAAAATTGAATAATTTTCTTTCCTTATTTCATGATCTGGAACTATTTAAATAGCAACTAGACTGTTTTCTTAGTTGTCTGGTAGTGTTCCACAGTGAAACTGTCTGATCCTGGCGTTGTTTTGAAGGGTAGATTTTTGAAAAACCCTTTAGTTACTTGTATGATAATAGTCAGTTTATTTAGAATTTTAATCTCAACGTTTAATTTTGACTGAGGTTATGCACTTCATCTAGATTTTTAATTGTTTTCATGCAATTATGCCAACATAATTATATAGATTAAAGAATCCTGAATTTTGATGGTTATTTTTCCTTTGTCATATTTATTTTGTGTAATTTTGCTTCCTACCTCTGTTTACTAAAAATATTAGCCACTTATTTGTCCATTTTATTAATGTCTTTCAGAAGACATGATTATTTGTTTATTAATTCTATATTTTTCTGGTTTTTTAACTAATTTATTTCTGCTTTTTAGTAATACTTATGCTTTCTTTCAGTATTCTTTGTAATTCTTTTAATTACTTTTGAATTTAAATGTTTAACTCATTTCATTTTAATTGATATGGGTAAGAAAGTGATGAATTTTGGAGTGTTTAGTTTGACTATTACATGGATAGAATATATTGCATTTGACTTATTGTTGCCCCCTGGAAATTCTGCAATTAATTTTTCTATTTCTCCTTGACACAAGATTTAAATGAGTTGTATGTGTGTTTGTCTGTGTATGTTTGTTAGTTTGCATTTTCAAGTAGAAAGACTTTTAAAAGATCTTATTATTAATTTCTAGTTTTATTTTACTTTGGTTAGAATATACTGTTCTGTATTAAAAAAAAGAATATTTTAACTTTCTAATATGTTATCTTTGTAAATGTTCCCTGGGCACTCTTAGAGAAGGTGCATCCTTCATTATTGGAAAAGGGGGCTCAGTATATATCCATAAGACCTACCTTACTTGCCATTTAGACCTTCCATATCTTTGCTAATTGATTTTGTCCATTTGATCTATCTGTATCTAAGAGAAACCAATATGAGATTAATTTATTTCTACTAGTCGAGTTAAGCTCATTTACATTTATCAATATGTTGTTTGTTCAGTCGCTCAGTAGTGTCTGATTCTTTGTGACTCCATGGACAGCAGCTTGCTAGGCTTCCCTGTCCTTCACTACCTCCCAGAGTTTGCTCAAACTCATGTCCACTGAGTCAGTGACGCTATCCAACCATTTTGTCTTCTGTCATCCCCTTCTCCTCCTACAAAATATAACTATATATATATATTTATTTATTGATGTAATGGATACTATTTGGTGTTTTTATTTTAACGTCATGTTTTCTTTGCTCTCTACTCATGTTTCTTTTGTTATTTGAATGTTTTAATTTTTGTTAAAACAGAAACATTTCTATCTTTGTTTAATACTTTTAGTCATCTCTTATTTGACCAGTACTGAGGTTAAGTAGTTATCATTTCTTCTTTTCTCTACTATAACTCTTCTATATTCCAATTTTAGACATTAGTATCATCTTAATTTTTTAAATAGTCTTAAGTATACTCAGTCCTTAGTACTAGGTTTGCAACCTTCAAATCACACAACACATATCCCAGTTAATACCTGCACAATAATCATTAAGTGTGACTTCCGTATATTTTTAGAGCATATACCAGCTCATACTATTATAGTACATTTAACTTCATCTTCTAATCTTATTTAAGTAGATAATTACATTTAGTGCTTACTCCTAGAACATTTTGTAAAAACCTCCCAATTATTTTGTGGCAACAATATTCTCTAAGTTCAAGCATGTCTGTGACCTTTATTTGAATAAAATTTTGGGTAGATTTGAAACCCTAATTTGCAGTCCCCCCTCCCCCACCCTTGAGTATGTTAAACATGCTATGGCTTACCAGTATGAAATACTGTTGTCAAATAATATTTATGTTTTTTCTTTTGTGGGAGGTCAAAATTAGTAGTTTTGTAGCACTCATTCATATCTTGGGTCTGTGGCAATTCTCTATTATGAAGTTTTGTTGATAAAGGCTCCTCTAGACTTTCTCCCCTTGGTCATGGCTTATCTGATTGAGTTGTACCTTCTACATATACAGTATAGTCTCAGAAACTGTATTCTCATCAGATCATGTTGTCTTCCTTACCCCTTATTAGATGGCCTTGTTTCTTAATTTGTCTCAAAACTTCCTGCCTACTTGCCCCATATGCAGATGTATTTATATCCAGATCTATCCTTATCATCCTTCCTTCAGACTCAGAAAATGTTCTAGCTATTACCAAAGGCAAGCTTCAGTTCCCTCTCCTCTCACTACTTCTGGGAGATCACTCTGTCAGCCATCCTCTACTCTTTTCTTTACCATTAGTCTTGATCATTCCTGACATCTTCTCCTAATCTCGTAAACATGACTATCTTCCAAAACAAATACTTTTATGACATAATAAAAGATATCATCCAAACTTTCTGAGGCTTATTCCCAAATTAATGATTAGTAGTCTTTTCCTCACCTCTCAGTTGCTGTAACTCATTGCAAACTACCTTTTGTTTCACCACTACTTTCAAAATAAAACTTGTTATAGTCATCGCTTCAGTTCAGTTGCTCAGTCATGTTTGACTCTTGGCGACCCCATGAATCGTAGCACGCCAGGTCACTCTGTCCATCACCAACTCCTGGAGTCTACCCAAACCCACATCCATCAAATCGGAGATGCCATCCAGCCATCTCATCCTCTGTCGTCCCTTTCTCCTCCTTCCCCCAATCCTTCCCAGCATTAGGGTCTTTTCCAATGAGTCAACTCTTCACATAAGGTGGCCAGAGTATTGCGGTTTCAGCTTTAGCATCAGTCCTTCCAATTAACACCCAGGACTGATCTCCTTTAGGATGGACTGGTTGGATCTCCTCGCAGTCCAAGAGACTCTCAAGAGTCTTCTCCAAATCACAGTTCAAAAGCAGCAATTCTTCATTGCTCAGCTTTCTTCACCGTCCAACTCTCAAATCCATACATGACTACTGGAAAAACCATAGCCTTGACTAGATGGACCTTTGTTGACAAAGTAATGTGTCTGCTTTTCAATATGCTATCTAGGTTGGTCATGACTTTCCTTCCAAGGAGTAAGTGCTTTTTAATTTCATGGCTGCAATAACCATCTGCAGTGATTTTGGAGCCCCCCAAAACAAAGTGTGACCTTGTTTCCACTGTTTCCCCACCTTTTTCCCTTGAAGTGATGGGACCAGATGCCATGATCTTAGTTTTCTGAATGTTGAGCTATAAGCCAACTTTTTCACTCTCCTCTCTCACTTTCATCAAGAGGCTTTTTAGTTCCTCTTCACTTTCTGCCATAAGGGTGGTGTTGGCATGTTTGCGATTATTGATGTTTCTCTCAGCAATCTTGATTCCAGCTTGTGCTTCTTCCAGCCTAGCGTTTCTCATGATGTACTCTGCATATAAAATAAACAAGCAGGGTGACAATATATAGCCTTGACGTATTCCTTTTCCTATTTGGAGCCAATCTGTTGTTCCATGTCCAGTTCTAATTGTTGCTTCCTGACTTGCATACAGGTTTCTCAAGAGACAGGTCAGATGTTCTGGTATTCCCATCTCTTCAGGAATTTTCCACAGTTTATTGTGATCCACAGTCAAGGCTTTGGCATAGTCAATAAAACAGAAGTAGATGTTTTTCTGGAACTCTCTTGCTTTTTTGATTATCCAGCAGATGTTGGCAATTTGATTCCTCTGCCTTTTCTAAAACCAGCTTGAACATCTGGAAGTTCACAGTTCACATATTGCTGAAGCCTGGCTTGGAGAATTTTGAGCATTACTTCACTAGCATGTGAGATGAGTACAATTGTACAGTAGTTTGAGAATTCTTTGGCATTGCCTTTCTTTGGGATTGGAATGAAAAATGACCTTTTCCAGTCCTGTGGCCATTGCTGAGTTTTCCAAATTTGCTGGCATATTGAGTGCAGCACTTTCGCAGCATTATTTTTCAATATTTGAAATAGCTCAACTGGAATTCCATCACCTCCACTAGCTTTGTTCATAGTGATGTTTTCTAAGGCCCACTTGACTTCACATTCCAGGATGTCTGGCTCTAGGTGAGTGATCACACTACCATGATTATCTGGGTCGTTAAGATCTTTTTGTACAGTTTTTTTTTTTTTTTGCACAGTTCTTCTGTGTATTCTTGCCACCTCTTCTTAATATCTTCTGCTTCTTTTAGGTCCATACTATTTCTGTCCTTTATTGAGCCCATCTTTGCATGAACTATTTCCTTGGTATCTCTGATTTTCTTGAAGAGATCTTGAGTCTTTCCCATTCTATTCTTTTCCTCTATTTCTTTGCACTGATCACTGAGGAAGGCTTTGTTATCTCTCCTTGCTACTCTTTGGAACTCACTATTCAGTTGGGACTATCTTTCCTTTTTTCTTTGCTTTTCACTTCTCTTCTTTTCACAGCTATTTGTAAGGCCTCTTCAGACAGCCATTTTTCTTTTTTGCATTTCTTTTCCATGGGGATGGTCTTAATCCCTGTTACAATGTCATGAACCTCCGTCCATAATTCATCAGACACTCTGTATATCAGATCTAGTCCCTTAAATCTATTTCTCACTTCCACTGTATAATCATAAGGTATTTGATTTAGGTCATACCTGAATGGTCTAGTGATTTTCCTTACCTTCTCCAATTTAATTCTGAATTTGGCAATAAGGAGTTCATAATCTGAGCCACAGTCAGCTCCTGGTCTTGTTTTTGCTGACTGTATAGAGCTTCTCCATCTTTGGCTGCAAAGAATATAATCAATCTCATTTCTGTGTTGACCATCTGGTGATGTCCATGGGTAGAGTCTTCTCCTGTATTTTTGGAAGAGGGTATTTGTTATGACCTGTGTGTTCTCTTGGCCAAACTCTATTAGCCTCTGCCCTGCTTCATTCTGTACTCCAAGGTCAAATTTGCCTGTTACTCCAGGTGTTTCCTGACTTCCTACTTTTGCATTCCAGTCCCCAATAATGAAGAGGACGTCTTTGGTGGCTCAGAGGTTAAAGTGCCTACCTGCAATGTGGGAGACCTGGGTTTGATCCCTGGGTAGGGAAGATCCCCTGGAGAAGGAAATGGCCACCCACTCCACTAATATTTTCTGGAGAATCCCATGGATGGAGAAGCCTGATGGGCTACAGTCCATGGGGTTGCAAAGAGTCAGACACGACTGAGCGACTTCACTTTCTAAAAGGTCTTGTAGGTCTTCATAGAACTGTTCAACTTTAGCTTCTTCAGCCTTACTGGCTGGGGCATAGGCTGGGATTACTGTGATATTGAACGGTTTGCCTTGGAAATGAACAAAGATCATTCTGTCACTTTTGAGATTGCATCCAAGTACTGCATTTCAGACTCTTTTTTTTGACCATGATGGCTACTCCATTTCTTCTAAGGGAGTCCTGCCCACAGTAGTAGATATAATGGTCATTTGAGTTAAATTCACCCATTCCAGTCCATCTTAGTTCGCTGATTCATAGAATGTCGACATTCACTCTTGCCATCACCTGTTTGACCACTTCCAATCTGTCTTGTTTCATGGACCTAACATTCCAGGTTCCTATGCAATATTGCTCTTTACATCATCGGACCTTGCTTCTATCACCAGTCACATCCACAACTGGGTATTGTTTTGCTTTGGCTCCATCCCCTCATTCTTTCTGGAGTTATTTCTCCATTGATCTCCAGTAGCATATTGGGCACTTACCGACCTGGGGAGTTCATCTTTTGGTGTCCTATCTTTTTGCCTTTTCACACTGTTCATGGGGTTCTCAAGGCAAGAATACTGAAGTAGTTTGCAATTCCCTTCTCCAATGGACCAAGATCTGTCAGACCTCTCCACCCTGACCCATCCATCTTGGGTGACCCCATACGGCACGTCTTAGTTTCATTGAGTTAGACAAGGCTGTGGTCTGTCTAACTAGTTTTCTAGTTAGATCAGATTGGCTAGTTTTCTGTGATTATGGTTTCAGTGTGTCTACCCTCTGATGCCCTCTCGCAACCCTACCGTCTTACTTGGGTTTCTCTTACCTTGGACGTGGTAAGATACCTCTCTTCACCGCTGCTCCAGCAAAGCAAAGCTGCTGATCCTTACATTGGAGGAGGGGTCTCTCTTCACGGCCTCCCCTCCTGACCTTGACTGTGGAGTAGCTCCTCTAGGCCCTCCTGTGTTTGTACAGCCGCTGCTCCCTGGATGTGGGATAGCTCCTCTCAGCCACTGCCCCTGACCTCGGGCGTGTGGTAGCTCCTCTCTGCTACGCTTCTGCGCGGTCCTGGCAGCCATTGCGCTTCTGCCATTATAGTCATCAATGAGTTACTATTTGAAACATCTAATGAACAACTCCAGATTTTTCTTATTTGACCTCACTATTATATTGAAACTGTTGATTATGCCCTCCTGTACTCCCTTGTGTGTACCTGTGAATTCTCTCTGGCCATCCCTTCTCCAGTTCTTCACTAAAGCCTCTTGTATTCCCCACACTTTAATATTCCTGTTTCTTTGGGCTCCATTTCTAGATCAATTGTTTCTCTTTCTACATTTTCCTTTTGGTGGTCTCATCTATTTTCTCAACTTTAACTACTATTCATAGGCTGGGGACTACTAAAGTTGTACCTCCTGCCAAATTTTCTCCTCTGTACTTTTAAGTTGTTAACATGTGGGCTAAACATGCCCAAACAAACATTGCAAAGATTGTTCAAACTCCATTCACCTTAAAAGGAATTTGTCTTCATTCTCTAGGGTTCTGTATCTTAGGGGTGGCAGTCATTACAAATTAGAAAACCAGGATTCATTCTTGATTATGTTTCTCCCCAAACCATCTCCATTTACTCATACACCATTTGCTATAAAATTTATTTCTGAAAATATTCTTTGAATTGGCCACTTCTTTTTTAAAATTCCTACTGTGTTGTTTCTTTCCTGATGTGATACCAACTGATTTCTTAGTTTCTAATCTTGTCTCCCTCAATTTCCAGCATGATCATGTCACTAGCCTGCTTTAAGTTTTTTGTGGATTCCTGTTCACTTCACAATATAAGTCAAATCTGGCCTATAGCTCTCTCAACAGTTTCTTCCTCTACCTCTCCCTTACTATAGCAATGTATTCCACCAATACTGAATTGCATTAACTCTATGATGACCAGGTCATCTTGCCTTTTCTCTTGCTGTTCCCTTTATCATTTTTTCTTTAGCTGGGTAACTTCTATTTATTATTAAGGACCAAATTCAGATATTAACTCTTCTATGTAGACTCTCTGATAGCTTGCCATCTTTTCCCCAAAATCTAAACTGGATTAATTTCCCCTCTTCAGTGTTGCACATCAGCCAGAACTCATTGATGTCATTTCACTAATACACTATATTGCAATAAACTCTATGTGTTTTTTGCCTCTACTCCCCCACCCAGATGTTTTAGGTTCCCATGGAAGCTCAGGTGGTAAAGAATTCACCTACAGACATGTGGGTTTGATCCCAGAGTCAGGAAGACCCCCTGGAGAAGGAAATGGCTTTCCACCCTAGTATTCTTGCCTGGAGAATAACAAGTATTCAAGTATTCAAGCCTGGTGGGCTATAGTCCATGGGGTCACAAAGAGTCAAACATGACTGAGCTGAGTGACTAACACTAACGCATGCCACATAGAGTCATTTATTAATAATATACATGCTACTGAACAAAACTTCCCATTTGGATTTAGCACTAAGGATGCAGGCAAGAACATTGTTGCTACATTTCTCCTGTTTTTATATAATTTATATTATAAACCAAAATTCTTTGCACATGGCTCATGTTTAATAATTATTCTATGCTAGGTAAAGCTTATGGATCTCCCTGCTCTTAAGAAGCATAGTATTTGATGAAATAGTGAGATCAGAGGTAAAATCTTCTGGGCTTAGAATATGAATAAATGTCTTAGAGGAAAAGAACCATGAAGTCGTCAGGATATTTTGTAGATCTCACTATTAATAGCCATGACCTTTAAGGACAATCTTTCTCAATCTGTGAAATGAAATGATGGTCTAGAAAGTGCAGTGAACCTCATAGCTCTAACATTTTATTCTAATAGTCCAGTTAGCCATTTTCAAGAAGCTACTTCAAATAATGTGGGATAGTTTGAAGTTAGCCTGGTACAATTGGCCTGACAATGTAAAGAAAACTCAAGACCAAATTATAGGCACCAGATGTCTTCCCTGTAGATACAGATTCATGAACTATTGCCAGATGTTATGACCTTAGTCTTATGTTCATTCTCTTCACTTTTGTGTCCCCATTCATTCTGTTCCTCCCACCCACAATCTTCCTTTCCCTCTGCCTACTAATTACACCCTTCTCAATCACATCCTACTACCCCTATTTGTATTTGTCTTTTTTCTGTGTTTCTGTTTACTGGAATTACAATAATTACCATACTTCCATATTTAATTATTCCCCAAACATTTCATGTGACTTAAATTTACTTTTATGATGAAACATTTTAAGCTCATAGGAGCCTGAGGTATGCACCTTTACAAGACTTCATCAGGGACAAGCATTGTGTTGGAATCATAGTGGATCCTTAAAAATCCTTCAGTTCTGTTCAGTCGTTCAGTCATGTCCGACTCTTTGTGACTCCATGGATTCAAACATGCGAGGCTTCCCTGTCCATCACCAACTCCCGGGGCTTGCTCAAACTTATGTCATTCGACTCGGTGATGTCATCCAATCATCTCATCCTCTGTTGTCCCCTTCAATCTTTCCCAGCATCAGGGTCTTTTCCAATGAGTCAGTTCTTTGCATCAGGTGGCTAAAGTATTGGAGTTTCAGCTTCAGCATCAGTCCTTCCAGTGAATATTTAGAATTGATTTCCTTTAGGATTGACTGGTTTGATCACCTTACAATCCAAGGGGCTCTCAAGAGTCTTCTCCAACACCACAGTTCAAAAGCATCAGGTCTTCGGAGTTCAGCCTTGTTTATGGTCCAACTCTCAGATCCATACATGGCTACTGGAAAAACCATAGCTTTGACTAGATGGACCTTTGTTGGTAAAGTAATGTTTCTGTTTTTTAATATGCTGTCTAGGTTGGTCATAACTTTCCTTCCAAGAAGCAAATATCTCTGAATTTCATGGCTGCAGTCACCATCTGCAGTGATTATGGAGCTCAAGAAAATAAAGACTATTTCCATTGTTTCCCCATTTATTAGCAATGAAGTGATGGGACTGGATGCCATGATCTTAGTTTTGGAATGTTGAATTCTAAGCCAGCTTTTTCACTCTCCTCTTTCACTTTCATCAAGAGGCTCTTTAGTTTTTCTCCACTTTCTGCCATAAGGGTGGTGTCATCTGCATATCTGAGGTTATTGATATTTCTCCCTGCAATCTTGATTCTAGCTTGTGTTCCATCTAGTCAGGCATTTCACAAGATGTACTCCACACATAAGTTAAATAAACAAAGTGACAATAAACAGCCTTGATGTACTCCTTTCCCAATTTTGAAGCAGTCCGATGTTGCATGTCCAGTTCTAACTTTCACTTCTTGACCTGCATACAGGTTTCTCAGGAGGCAGATAAGGTGGTCTCGTATTCCCATCTCTTGAAGAATTTTCCACACTTTATTGTGATCCACACAGTCAAAGGCTTTATAAAATCCTTAGAGACTGATTGATCTACAGTACCAATGTTAGAAAAGATGGGGACTTTCTTGGTGGTGCAATGGTTAAGACTCCACGCTCCCAGGGCACAGGTTTGATCCCTGGTCAGGTCAGCTCCCATATGCTGCAACTAAGAGTCTGCATACTGCAACAAAAAATCTTGCATGCTGCAAGTAAAGATTCTACATGCTACAACTAAGACCAAGTGCAGCCAAATAAACAAACAAACAAATAAATGAAATCTGCTTACTTTTTTTCTTTTTTTAAAGAAAAGATGAGCTAAACATTGAATGAAAGCAATTTGGTATTTTAGAAATATTTTCAGCAGAATTTCCTCTTGAAGAAGCTTCAAGTTTCAGACCAAGCAGACCTTCACTGTCTTTAGAAACCTACCACAGACATTTTTTGTATAGTTTTTCATTTTCAGGTTGTTAGCACTAATGATTGCTCATTCTTTGCTGTGGATTTGGGACTTGTGATCCTTCCCTCTTGACACCACCCAGAGCTCACCTTTGCTTATTAGATATAGCATGTCTTAGAGATATGGCAGGCATAACAAAGCCTGCCACTGTTGCTAAGTCTGATTCAACCTCTATTGGACAGATTCCTTTACTCAAAAGAAGCTTCTGGAATCCTAATAGCTTACTGTAGA
This sequence comes from Antilocapra americana, assembly GCA_007570785.1. Classification (NCBI taxonomy): domain Eukaryota; kingdom Metazoa; phylum Chordata; class Mammalia; order Artiodactyla; family Antilocapridae; genus Antilocapra; species Antilocapra americana. The sequence continues at coordinate 31,627,576 of ML663009.1, read as the reverse complement.
GCTGACCTGACTGCAGCTGTTGCTTCTCAGTGGCCCACTGCTTTGCTACACCACTTGAAGCTTTGTACCAGGTCATCCATAAAGTATTTGCCTGCTCTCCCTAGTAAGCCATGGGCAATTTTGTCTGTGTGACATACTCTGCATCTACTGGCAGATGGAGTCACCAAAAGCAACACTTTTGGAGGCTTGCCATAGAGAAGGATGGGAAGCACATTTGCTACAACTCAGCTGGGCAGGTGCTGCGAATGACAGATTTGGTGAATGGAGGAGCTCTCTGGTACAAGAGAGGGCAGAAACTGTCCTATGGATTTTAACTGAGGGCTCATTCTTCTACCAGGAAACCCTTGACTTCTCTCAGGAGGGGAACTGAGTGTGTCTCTTTCCCAAATTTATTTAAGCTCTTATTACTAGAGGCAATGCCGTATTTCCCCAAAGACACTGTGGCAATTCTCTATTTGTATATTCACAGGCACTTTATAGAATGTGGTTCTTATTCCTTTTAAGAGCTGGTATTCAATTCAATTCATTCAAATATAACAACTGGGTTTTAAGTGGCTGGATTGCTGGGACTGTGCTGTGAAGATGGACATGGCACATGTTCTCTGAGATTATCTTGTGTTTTTTCTGGCGCTTCTAAAATTTTAATTTTACATGAAAACTGTACTTTAATAATTATATAAAGTTAATGAAATATTAAATCATTAATTAACCTGGAATTGATTTCACTATAAGGTATGAAATAAAAATATAATTTTTCATCATTTTCTAGATAGTGATTTACTTGTCCATTTTTTGAATAAATCATCCTTCTTTCTCCATGATCAATATCCATTTATTACAGCAGACTGCTTCCCTCGTGTTCTGATGTCAATTTAAGTAGAAAATATTCTTTGTGCTATTTCAATCACAAAAACTGTGTGATTTCCTGACCCTCAAAACAATAAGATTGTATGCTAAAACAATTCCATACCCCACTGAAATCTATACAATAGCTTCAATATTTAATATTTAGCTATTATAACCTGACACAACAAAAGCAAATTTCATTAATTTCTCTATAAAATGTTTATATACCTGTACTCCTTGATCTCTTTGACAGCCATTAGATATTGTTGTAATCTTGAAGTAATCCCCACAGACAAAACATTCATATAATCCTCAGTATTTAAGTAACTGAATTTTTAGATAAAAAAATCAATAAAATAAATCTAAATGAAGAGCTAGTCACTACTATGTACTGAAGTATTTTAGAGGAAAACCAAATAGAACATGTACCAGCTCTACAAAAGTCTACCTGTGGGCTCTGATTTCACAGCAATCTGTTGCTCAGAGGAATCTTAATTGATCTTCTTAATGCAAGTAGAGCCTTATAAGCCAAAGCAGGAGTATTAAACGAAATTCTTCATAAATTGAACTCTTGCTATTTGATTGCTTATACCATAATATATGGCTCTGCTAAATCTATGTATTTGTGTCTACTTCTGGACTCACTACTTTGTTTTATTATTCATCTGTTCCCTTATGTAGCAAAATAATACATTTCTAATTATTGTAAATAGATAGTATGCATTAATAGTCCTCACTCAACATTTCTCCTTTTCTAGAACTTTTTTGTTTTATTCCTAGATATTTATTGTTCCAGATGAACTTTATAAACATTTTTGTTTAGTGACTAAAACATCTACTGGGATTGAAGTTTCACATTTGCTCCATGGGTGAGACTTCAGACGTTGCAGTTTGGGGTTCCCACTTATAATCCCAGGACTGCAAACTGATATCATCATCAATCTGTGACCAAATTGCAAGCCTGGTTTCAAGTTAATGCTGTTTGTTTTGCCTTGTAAAACTTGGAGTGTTGTTAAACCTGGGGCTTAACTAGCCAGGACCCTCCAGGGGTTCAACAACCTCAAAGTTTTCCCCCAATTTTATCTATGGTGTTGCAAGTCTTGCACTCACAGCAGACAGTCACTCCTAGTCACTCACAGTCAGGACAATGTCCAGACAAGTTAGAAGCAATGTCAGAGGCCTGCTCTGCTTTGTCTCTGAAGCCTACACAAGACTATTTATTTAATTTCCCTAACAGTCTTACACGACAAGAACAAGTTATGCTCTTTTATTTTTTCACATATTCTTTTTGGTATCGTCACAGAATTTAACTTTATATAGTACAATCTCATACAAGTCCTGTAAGTTTATTTCTAGATCTTTAATTCTTTTAGTTTCTACTTTAACAGGATCTTTTCTAAATGATTTGTTGTTTTGAAAATAGAGTGATCATTAACTTTTGTATGTTAATTCTGTATTAAATTAGTTGAATTAAGCTATTGTTTTTAATAAATTTTCAATAAATTGTTAAGTTTCCCAGTTAAATAAATGTATCATTTAAAAACTGACATATGTTTATGGGTCAGTGCAGCAAGGCAGTGTTTATGTATTAAGATATTTTTCTTTTTATCAGGAATAGATTTAGGATTGTATCAAATGCCTTCCTTTTGCCTCTGCAGATATGATTTTTCTACTTTGACTTATTACTATGATGATTTATATCAAGAGATGTCTAATACTGTACATTCCTATTTTTTAAGTTAACTCCACTTAGATATGGTAATTTATTTGTTAATAGTGTGCTATGTATTCTATTTAATGATGCTATATTTAGGATTATTGCATCAATATTGCATGAGTAACACTGGCCTGTAAATTTTTGTGTATGCTTTCAGGGTTAATATTATACTAGCTTCTCAAAACTTTTCTGAATTGTTTATAGAGTACTATTAAGATATATGTGAGAGATTGATACAATCACTCTTCAGAAGCAAGATACTTAATGGTTTTCTAATTTAGTGTTCATTATCAATTTTTTTCATTTATCTCCTAGTTGGCTTAAGTTCATGAATGAAGGTAAATTGAAAGTGATCAAACAGGAGATGGCAAGAGTGAACATTGACATTTTAGGAATCAGTGAACTAAAATGGACCAGAATGGAAGAATTTAATTCAGATGACCAATATATCTACTTGAGTGTTCATTGGAAGGACTGATGTTGAAGCTGAAACTCGAATACTTTGGCCACCTGATGCAAAGAACTGACTCATTTGAAAAGACCCTGATGCTGGGAAAAATTGAAGGCAGGAGGAGAAGGGGATGACAGAGGCTGAGATGGTTGGATGGTGTCACTGACTCAATGGAGATGAGTTTGAATAGACTCTGGGAATTGGCGATGGACAGGGAGGCTTGGTGTGCTGCAGTCTATGGGGTCACAAAGAGTTGGACATGACTAGGCAACTGAACTGAACTGACTGTGGGAAAGAATCCCTTAGAAGAAATGGAGTAGCCCTCATAGTCAACAAAAGAGTCTGAAATGCAGTACATGGGTGCAATCTCAAAAATGACAGAAGTATCTCTGTTCATTTCCAAGGCAAACCATTCAATATCACAGTAATACAAGTCTATGTCCCAACCACTAATACCAAAGAAGCTGAAGTTGAGTGGCTCTATGAAGACCTATAAGACCTTCCAGAACTAACACCAAAAAAAGATGTCCTTTTCATCATAGGGGACTGGAATACAAAACTAGTAAGTCAAGAGATACCTGGAGTAATAAGTAAGTTTTGCCATGGAGTACAAAATGAACCAGGGCAAAGGCTAACAGATTTTTGCCAAGAGAATGCACTGGTCATAGAAAATACACTCCTCCAAAAACAGAAGAGAGGACTCTATACACGTACATCACCAAATCGTCAATACCAAAATCAGATTGATTATAGTCTTTGCAGCTGAAGATGCAGAAGCTCTATACAGTCAGCAAAAACAAGACCAGGAGCTGGCTGTGGCTCAGATCATGAACTCCTTATTGCAAAATTCAGATTTAAATTGAAGAAAGTAGGGAAAACTACTGAGCCATTAAGGTTTGACCTAAATCAAATCCCTTATGATTATACAGAAGAAGTGGCAATTAGATTCAAGGGAATAGATCTGATAGACAGAGTGCATGAAGACTATGAACAAAGGTTTGTACCATTGTACCAAAGGCAGTGACATTGTATACGAGGCTTTGATCAAAACCATTCTGAAGAAAAAGAAATGCAAAAGGCAAAATGGTTGCCTGAGGAGACCTTATAAATAGCTGAGAAAAGAAGATAAATTAAAGGCAAAGGAGAAAAGAAAAGATATGTCTATCTGATTGCAGAGTACCAAAGAGTAGCAAGGTGAGAAAAGCAAGCCTTCCTAAGTGAAAAGAAATGGAGGAAAACAATAGAATGGGACAGACTAGAGTTCTCTTCAAGAAAATTAGAGATACCAAGGGAACATTTCATTCAAATATGGGCATAATGAAACACAGATATAGTATGAACGTAAAAGAAGTGAAGATATTAAGAAGAGGTGGTAAGAATACACAGAAGAACTATACAAAAAAGATCTTAATGATCCACATAACCACCATGGTGTGATCATTTACCAAGAGCCAGACATCGTGGAACATGAAGTCAAGTGTTACTTAGGAAGTATCACTATGAACAAAGCTAGTGGGAGTGATGGAATTCTAGGTGAGCTATTTCAAATCCTAAAAGATGATGCTGCACTCAATATGCCAGCAAATTTGGAAAATTCAGCAGTGGCCACAGGGCTGGAAAAGGTCAGTTTTCATTCCAATCCCAAAGAAGGCAATGTCAAAGAATGCTCAGACTACCACACAATTGCACTCATCTCACATGTTTTAGCAAAGAAATGCTCAAAATTCTCTAAGCTAAGTTTCAGCAGTACAGAGTGAGCCACGATCTTTCAGATGTTCAAGCTGGATAGGCAGAGGAGCCAAAGGTTAAATTGCCAGCATTCGCGGAATCATAGAAAAAGCAAGAGAATTTCAGAAAAACCTCTACTTCTGCTTCATTGACTACGCTAAAGCCTTTTACCATGTGGATCACAACAAACTGTGGAAAATTCTTCAGAAGATGGAAATACCAGGCTTCCTTACCCGTCTCCTGAGAAATCTGTAAGTAGGTCAAGAATCAACAATTAGAACAGGACATGGAACAGCAGACTGGTTCCAAATTGGGAAAGGAGTACTTCAAGGCTGTGTATTGTCACCTAGCTTATTTAACTTATATGCAGAGTACATCATGCAAAATGCCAGGATGGATGAGGCACAAGCTGGAATCAAGGTTGCAAGGAGAAATATTAATAACCTCAGATATGCAGTGATGTCACCTTTATGGTAGAAACCAAAGAGGATTAAAGAACCTTTTGATGAAGTAGAAAGAGGAGAGTGAAAAAGCTGATTTAAAACCCAACATTCCAAAAGCTAAGATCACGGCATCTGGTCCCATCACTTCATGGCAAATAGATGGGAAAATAATGTAAACAGTGACAGGCTTTATTTTCTTGGGCTCCAAAATTATTGCACATGATAACTGTAGCCCTGAAATTAAAAGATGCTCACTCCTGTGAAGAATAGCTATGACAGACCTAGACAATAATGTTAAAAAACAGAGTCATTATTTTGCTGTCAAAAGTCCATATAGTCAAAGCTATGGTTTTTCTAGTAATCATGTATGGATGTGAGAGTTGAAACAGAAAGAAGGCTGAACCCTGAAGAAGCGATGTTTTTGAACTGTGGTGTTAGAGAAGACCCTTGAGAGTCCCCTGGACCACAGGGAGATCAAACCAGTTAATACTACATGAAATTAGCCCTGAATATTCATTGGAAGGACTGATGTTGAAGCTGAAGCTCCAATACTGCGGCCACCTGATGTAAAGAAGTCATTCATTAGAGAAGACCTTGATGCTGGGAAAGATTGAAGCAGAAGGAGAAGAGGATGACAGAGGATCAGATGGTTGGATGACGTCACAGGCTTGAGGGACATGAATTTGAGCAAGCTCTGGGAGTTGGTGATGGACAGAGAAGTGCTGCAGTCCATGGGGTCGCAAAGAGTTGGACATGTCTGAGTGACTGAACTGAACTAACCTAGCTTAAATTCAGTTTGTAGTGGGCTTTTGTTCCAGAAAATTAACTTTCCTGCTTTGATTTTTGCACATTTGGCCCTTTTACTGTTGTCATTATATTTATATTATACTTATATGATGTGGCTGAGACTGCTGGTTGTTTAATCCAAGTCTATTATGCAGGTGAAGGGGTGTAGTGTAATGGTGCAGTCATATTCACATGTGTGTTGTCAAAAAGTCACTCTGATAATGATCCCGAGAATAGAACAGACTGGTGCTGGACAGAAAGCAGGGTAGAGAGGAGGGACTGTTAATGAGGAAGAGTCAATAACTCTTGTTATTGGTCAGGTGTTAGGGATAAAAGAAAGAAGGGCTGAGAATGAGTGCCAAGTTCTTAGTGTGGGTGGATAGTACTGCCATCCACTTGGACAGTGTACAGGGCAGAGAGCAAATTTTATACACATTCTAATCTATAAGATTGATAACATTTAAACTTTACCAGGATCCATCAATTAGATGGCTGTTTCTTTAAAATTTACATGTGGATTGCCTTCAAGATGGCAGAGGAGTAAGATGTGGAGGTCACCTTCTTCTCCACAAATACATCAAAAATACATGTGCATGTGGAACACATCCTACAGAACACCTAATGAATACTGGAAGAAGACCTCAGACTTGCAAAAAAGGCAAGCTAATCTCCACATAATGGGGTAGGGAAAAAGAAATAAGGGGGAAAAAAAGAGACAAAAGAATTGGGATGGGACTTATGCCTCTGGGAGGAAGCTGCGAAGGAGGGAAATTTCTGCACACTAGGAAATCCCCACACTGGTGGAGTTGGGGGGTTGCTTCAGCGCCTCAGAGGACAGCTCAGCAACAGGTGTGCAGAGGGCAAGGCAGAGAGAATTCTTCATAGAGATCAGTGCTGACCAGCACTCCCCAGCTTGAGATGCCTGCCTGCCAGGGTGGGTGGGGGCTGAGTGCTGAGGCTCAGACTTGGGAGATCAGACCCCAAGGAAAGGATTGAGGTTGACTGCTGTGAAGAAAATCTGAGAGGGCCAGAATGACACAGCTAAGAGAGTCCGGGGAAAAGCTTTGGCTTGCCGGGGCAAGAGGTCAATGTTGTGGGGTGCATGAGAAGAGGGGAAGGCCAGCCAAGGAGCTAATAATTCTGTCCAGTCACAGATGGCAGGGGGCTTCTCCAGAAGGAGTGAGAGGCATGGCTGTCGTCTCTGATCCCAGAAGTGGACACAATGGCCTGCTACCATTCCCACCAAACTGAGCTGCCAGGTTACTGCCCACACCTCCCTGCGAGCCTGTGCAGCATGACACTGCCAAGGATCCAGGGCCAGTTCCCCTGGGAGCATACATGGCTTGCCTCAGGGAGTAGCAGCTTCCTGCCAGCCTCAGTCACTGCAAGCACTCCCCAGACATTCAAATTGTGTCTGTCACATCGCTGTCTCTGCCCAGCCTGAGTAAGCAAGTAAGCTCTAGTCAGCCACTGCTTGTGCTCCATTGTGTCTGGGCAGGAAGCAGATGGAGGTTGGCCTACAAGCTAAGGCAGGACCAAAATCAAAGCTGAGTTCCAGGGACTGTGTGACCAAAGAAGAAGGGGATTCTCTTGTACAGTTACAGGAGCAGCAGATTAAGTCTCCACAGTTAGCTTGGTAAACTGCATCTGTGGAATGCACAAATAGAAAATGAATGCTCCCACATTTGAGGTTGTGGAATTTGAGGGCAATTGTGGACTTTGAAATCAAGTAAAAGAAGGAGTAAGGCAAGATCAGAGCCTAAGCTGGCCCCACAGTGCCCACAGCGGGTCCAGAGATTTTCCTAGAAATATTGGAGAATTTCCTGAGTAGGCAGATTGACTGGAGCTCACTGTGGGGGCAAGGATGCTGACAACAGAGGTCACAGGAAAATATTCTTATTACTACTACTCTTGTGCTCTATTTTTTCTTTTTTTGTTTCATTCTGCCCTTGTTGTTCTTTTTTATTATCCATTTAATTTTTTCTTTTTCATTTTGATGCTTTTATTTTTAAGTATATTTTTACTTCATGTTTTCCTCTATATACTGTATTTTTTGTTAGGCTGTATTTCCCATGATTTTTTTCTTTGTTTTGCATTGTTTTTATATTATTTTAACTACCTGTTGTATTTTGATTTGCTCTTGGTTTTGCATTTTTGCTAGCTTAGAGTTTAGTATTTGTTTTTATTTATGGACTTGCTTATTATTAGTGTGATTGCTCTCTTCTCTTTTCTTTCTTTCTTTTTTGTGAGTGTGCATTTGTGTTTCTTTGTGCTTTTTTTTTAATCTGTTTAGCTTTGCTTTTAGCAATTGCATTTAACATAGACAAAACATAAGGGGTTTTGTCTGTCCCTTTCCTTTCTTTCTTCTTTTTTTTCATTTTCATTTTTCCTTCTCTTCTGTGCCATGTGATCCAACCAAAGGTCAAGACTGACCCTCCAAGGTGGGAGATCTGAGTCCAGGATATTGGACCAAAGAGAGCGCTTGATACTATGGAATATTAAATGGTGAAATCTCTCCCAAAGGCCTCCATTTCAACACTAAGACCTGGCTCCAACCAACGGTCAGTGAGCTACAATGTTGGACACCTCAGGCCAGAAAACTAGCCAAACAGGAACTCTACTCTGCCCCATTAGCAGATAGGATACTTAAAACAATAATAAACTCACAGACATCCCCAAACACATCAGTCTACGTAGCACTGCCCATCAGATGGAAAAGATCCAGTTCCACTCACCAAAACACAGGCACCAGACCACTCCCAGACCATGTGTGCTTAGTTGCTCAGTCATGTCTGACTCTTGGTGACCCCATGGACTGTAGCCTGCCAGGCTACTTCATCCATGAGAATTCTCCAGGCAAGAATACTGAAGTGGGTTGCCATGATCTCTTTCAGGGATCTTCCCAACCTAGGGATCAAATCCATGTCTCCCACATTGCAGGTGAATTCTTTACTGGCTGAGCCACAAGAGAAGCCAAAAGGGAAGATTTCCCCCACCAGGAAGCCTAGAAAAGGCACCTGTTCAACCCCAGCCATAGGAGGCAGACACCATGATTAAGAGGAATTATGACCCTGCAGCCTGTGGAAAGGTGATCCCAATAACAGTAAGTTAAACAAAATGAGAAGACAGAGAAATATGCAGCAAATGAAGGAGTAAAACCCACAAATCATTTTTTAACCTTACCAAATGAAGGTAAGGTAAACCAATTGAAGGCTTTTTATCTTACCAAATGAAGGTAAAAACCCACAAGACCAAACTAATGAAGAGGATATAAGTAGTCTACCTGAAAATGAATTCAGAATGACAATAGTAGATAATCCAAAATCTTGGCAATAGAATGGAGGCACAGATAAGTAGAATGGAGGCATGGATTGAGAAGATAAAACAAATGTTTAACAAGAACCTAAAAGAAATAATGAATGGAAATCAGTAATGCAAAACACACTAACTGAAATAAAAATATGCTAGAGAGAACCATAAGCAGAATAACCAAGGCAGAAACACAGATAAGTGAGCTGGAAGATGGAATGGAAGAAATAACTGCCACAGAGAAGACTAAAGTAAAAAGAATGGAAAGAAATGAGGACAGTCTCAGAGACTTATGGGCCAAGATTAAGTGCACCAACATTTGAATTATAGAGGTCCCTAAAGAAGAAGAGAAAGAGAAAGGGGCTGAAGAAATATTTCAAGAGTTCATAGTCAAAAACTTCCCCAACATGGGAACAGAAATAGCTAGTCAAATCCAGGAAGCAGAAGTCACATACAAGATAAACTCAAGGAGAAGCACCCTGAGACACAGATTAATCAAACTAACAAAAACTAAATACAAAGAAAAATATTAAAAGCAACAAGGGAAAAGCAACAAATAACATACAAGGGAACCATCATAAGGTTATTAATTGATTTTTCAGCAGAAAATATGCAGGCCAGAGCTGGTGGCAAGATATATTTAAAATGATGAAAGGATGGTGAATGGAATTGTTTCCTTAATTTCTCTTTCTGATTTCTCACTGTTAGTGTATAGGAATGCCAGGGATTTCTGTGTGTTGATTTT